>CAEFZX010000174.1:0-34953 GCA_903066825.1 Alfaro cultratus | reverse complement strand
ACCCCCGCGGTGGCTGATAGGCCGGAGCGGCGCTTGGCTGCGAGGGCCGCCCGAGGCTGCTTGCAGCTTTAATTATTATTATTTCTTATTTTCTTTTTGAGACTATTAAACAATAAACAGATCTCTGTTGTTCAAGTTGCAGGGCATGTTCTGCTTTTAAGTCTTGGAAAAAGGACGAACTGAGGCTGCAGCTGTAAACGCAGTTAAGGAAGGTCCAGTTTTTATGGGATTAATTTCACATGATTTCAGGTGAGAAAGAAAGGGAGATATTTAAAAACATGGAAATATATTTTACATTGCCACTTCAAATTACTCAACACAAGCATATCTGACGACTCTCGGCTCTGATTGGATGTGTTTGGTCAAACCGCCTTAACCCTTAAACAGAATGAGCCCCAAATGTGACGCGTTCATGCAGTTGGGTTTCAATTGAAAGAAAAGACAACAACTAAGTTTGCAAATTTATTCTACACTTGAAAGGCTGAGGATGAGGTACACCATAGAGCAATAAGCAATAAATCATGTTTTACAACCTGTTAGGATTGTAAAACCTAACAGGTTTATAACAAGTTGTTATAACCTGTTAGGGTTGTATAACATGTTCAGTCTCTCTCTGGAGGTGTGGGTTCAATTCCCACCACTGCCATTATTACCTGAAACGGCCTGACGTTTATAGTTATCTCTTTAGAGGCGTTAAAAGTCAGGCAAATCATTTCCTACACTTTGAATTCCCTAACCAGCTCTATCATCCATATAATCTGACGATAAATACAGATTTAAATTAGAACAGTTTCAAAACGGGGTTTTTTCCCCTCTTTCTTGTATTTTTTCCCCACACATCTTTACATCCAAGTCTTTCTCACTACCTGGATCTGGTTTCTTTCTTCTTTCTCTCCTCTGAGTTTGTCCTCCACTTTACCTGCTCTGGTAGCTTGTCAAAAAAAGAAAAGAAAAGAAAAGAAAAGAAGGACCACCATCACTCTCTCTTCAAAGATCCCCACAATTTACACTCTCATCAGCAGAGATGGCAGAACGGATTGAAGCTGGGAGGAGAGCGACGGAGTGAAGAGGGTGGAAGATGGAGACCCAAAAGGGGCAAAAACACTGCAGCTCAGAGTCCAATCTGAAGTAAAGCATTATTTCACTGACGCCTATTCTGACCTCAGATAAAGTTCCTTTGAAGCCTTAAATACATATACTATGATGATAATATTTAATTTACAAAGAATTTCAAACACCAATTGGCAAATATTTTCTTTGGGAGCCAAGCAATGTTGCCACTTCTGATTGTTATAATCGTCTTTGAGCTTGTTTTGTTTTTTTTATCCATCTAATGTCGCTTTCAATTTTAAAATGCGCATTGTGGTTTTTTTAGACATGTTCTTGAACGTGAAGTTGCTGATTTGGGTTTGAGTTTCTTTCCCCAAAAACTCCCAAAAGATTATACCAAGCTTCTTAAAGTAAAGCTAAACGGAAACGGTATGTCGTCTGCAGCAGTGTAGTGCTGTATGTGTTTTAGACCTGCTTTTGAATCATACGAAATGGCATTTAGATGTGCAACGATGGCACTTGACAAAATGTAATGTTTCCTGTGTGGCGTCTATTATAACTTTGTGTAAAACAAAACAGAAATCCAAAGCAGTTAGGACTGCCTTGTTGCAAATAAACTTGATTGAAAACAACTAAAATCTTTTGGATTTGGTCTGCAGTTGGGTTTTTGGGGGGTTTGTTTTCATTGAGCTGGTTGCTTGTTTCTCTCACAAGATCTGGCAACACTTGAGCCAAGACAACCAGGACAACTGAGCTAACGCTGATCATAAAACGTCAATAACGTTCCCCGTCATCCATGGTGAGTTTCCAGTGTGCCTCTAAGGCCAAACCCATTAGTTAAAGCTGTTCAAGGGCATACTTGGGTCTGTTGTAATATATCTTGAAAGGGTCTTATATAAAATCCCTACGTTGCAAAATCCCTAGGAGGGTTTGTCTGGGGCAGAAGAGCTCTTGGATACTCTTTAATGTTTTCCCAAACCGCAGTGTTACACATAATACCTCAATATTTACGATCAAATATAATAGTGTGGTTGTTTAGACAAAATAAAAAAAAAGGTTTTGTTCCCCTACTGATGTTTCTTTACCTACTTTTTAGTATCAGTTTGATTTCTGGGACATTTGGCTCTTTTGTGCCGTGAGGATAGAAAACTGAAAAAAAACACACAAAAACCCAACGGTTCTGTGCTGAAGGTCATAAAAATTGAGGAGAGCTTTAATTGGCTTTTTTTATTTAAGCATTAGGTTCAATGTGTGCAACATACAGATAATATGCTTAACCTGCTTTGTGCACAGCAGCCGCCATATTGGCACCGTTATCTGTGATTACAGCCTGGACTCTGTCACTTAAGCCTTTAGTTCATGTTTCCAGCACCGTTCTGTCCTGGAAAACTGGAATTCTCTAGGAAATTCTGTTGTGCTGCCATTTATACTGTAGCATGAGAGTATTTTAAAAAAAAGTATTTATACCCAAGAAGTTTTTTGCATTTTGTGACGTTACACTATCAATGTATTTATGGATGTATAGTGTTCTTTTATTATTATTATTGTGATATGTATGACAAAAAAGACAAAAATAGAGAAAAGAAAAAGAGAGACAGAGTTAAAGGCTTTGAATGCTTTACATTTATATCAACAACACTAAAAGTACCCAAGTACCACACTGGATTCTTCTCCTAACACCTCAAAACAGAATCCAATTATGTTTATATGTCACCTATTTAAAAAAAGACAGAACATGGATTCCATGTGTGTGTAATCTAGGGTGTTTTCACACCTCATAGTCCAGTAGATTCAGTTTGATTGGAGGCTAACATTGCAACATTTGTAAAATTTTCACTTTCTCATTGCACTGTCAACCTTTTCCCCTCATTGCCTGTGGTGGCGCTGCACCAAGACCCACTGAAGGAAATGACATGACATTTGGTGTTCTCAATTCTTTACGTTTGTCGTGAACAAGTCGGCTGCAGGGCTGAACGTTGCCTTACAGCAAGAAGGTGCTGGGTTTAAGTCCCGGCCTGTTTGCATGTTCTCCCTGTTCATGTACGGGTTCTCTCTGGGTTCTCCGGCTTCCTCCCACAGTCCAAAGATGAGCGTTTGGCTAATTGGTTCTAGAATTAGTTTGTGTGCACGGTTTTGGGTCTCTGTGATGGGCGGACGGAGACAATGGATGTATGAAAGCTGTCCGGACATTACGGTCCGCTTCCAAAACTATGGCTAGAAAGAAAACTAAACCAAGTGAAGGTGTCAATTTTTATGACATACCTTGCACAGCTAAACCAAGTCACATGGAAATAAGATGCTGTTCATCAGAGAACAACAGCATCAGAAGACCAAGGAACACAGCAGACAAGTTAGGGAGTATATTGTGGAGATGACAGAGCGGTGTTCAATCCATCATCCGATAACGGCCTGGAGTATGGAGCAACTACAGTCATACCAAGACATGGCCGTCCACCTCACCTGACACGCCAGGCAAGAAAAGTTCTGATTAGAGGCAGCCAAGAGGAGTTTGCTGATTCCTGAAGCTACTCTAGAATTGCCAAACGTGGCACAAAGTAATCAGGACATGCCAGACAAAGGTTGAACTTTTTGGCCTATACACAAATTGTATGTAGAAAACCAACTCTGCACATCAGACTGAATATACATCGCTTTTCTTCAGCAGGGACACAGACACTGGCCTGAGTGAATGGAAAGTTGGATGGAGCTAAAAGCCGAGCAAGACTTGAGACCGAGGTGAAGGTTCACCTTCCTACAAATGTTACCGTTTCTTCCGAAAGCCATGTCGCACTTTGGTGGAGCTGAAATACTCTGCAGGACGCACAGTAAAATATGTAGAACCACATTATTGCATAAAGGTCAATTTAAAAAAGAGCTGCAAGGCTTTTTCTCCTGCCCTCATTCATAACTCCTCATGTCAGGGTTAAAGAAACACTTGAAGATTAAATGCATAATCTCTCCGTTTTTTATTTATTCTTTGCTTTTCTCTGTAAATGTTTCATTTTTCATTCAATGCGGCAAAATACAATTTCCCTCGGATTAATTATTAAGGCAACAGCCATTTAAACTGGGCCTAATTCGTCACACTTCAGCACAACTTTGGCAACCTACGTTGTTCAAACTCCATGTCTGGCTGCAGATTTTCTGAAGGAGACGGGTTTTAACTTTCTCCAGAACCACTTCTCTCTTTTCTGCTGAGTGTAATGTTTTTCCTCCTCTGTAGTCTTCTTTCAAATCCAGATTTGAGGATCGCCCCATGCAGACTGAAGAGAACCGTGATCCGACGAAAAGAGTGAAGGAAGAAAAAAGTTTCCTGTGGCTTAAAAAGCTCTGCTCTCCGTTCCTCAAATGAGAACATCAGAGTTTATTGGCCCCCGTTACGAGCGGACTTGACATAAAGTGAAATGCGAGCAGAGGGAAAATTGTAACTCTTGATGGCTGGCTAAGTCTTGGTCAGCAAAATATTTGGCCTGAGGGAGAGCAGAGGGAGGGAGGATGTGGGTCTGCTCAGAATGAACTTTTCCTCTGCAGCGGATCATTTCTTTAAAACTTTAAAGAGGTTATTGTTCTTATAGACGGGGCAGGAGGTTAAAAGGCAGCTGGAGGGAAATAACAATGTATCTGTGTAGAAGGATGAGGGTAACAACCACATGAAAGTAACTCCAAAATGGACCAAATATAATTGTAATCTGACTAAAACTCATTGTTTCCGGACCTTTCGATCCGACCTAACGGCTTCTCACACAGATTTTCTGTCACTTTGTTCCACAGCCCCGAGTAAAGATTTGTCCCCTTTCTACCAGACTCAATCCATCTTCTTTAGGAATCATCTCTAAAGTTTGCTTTAAAATTGCAGAAATATTAGAAAAACATATGTAAAAAAAAATGTGCTTATGACATTTTCAAATATATTTGGAAGCATAGATATTTAGTTTTTATCAGTTGCTTTGGTAAATTCTCAAAACTAACTTCTTCAAGTGTCAAATCACTGTCACGTCTGCACATCAAAACGCATTTCCTTAATCCTTTGAGCAACTTGCAAATGCTTTTGTACCTCCACTCAAGTGATTATGTACAGTTCTGTATTTGCTATGCTTTTCTTTCCGCAGGTGGAAAAGCTGTCATGATGTCTGTTGGCGTCGAACCCAAATGCTAAAACCTGAGGTGTTGAGCTGAATTTGAAGATTTAATGAAGACACAAGGAGTTACAACAACAAAAAACATGGAGAGAGCAGAAAGCCAGGGCAGAGCAAAAAACTAATCACAGGAACAACAGGGAAGTAATGGACTGTAACAGGAGGAACCAGCAAGGAGTGACTGAGAGTGAGTGTATGCATACTGGGGAGGTTGATTACTGATGAAGGACCAGATAGCTGGTTAGAAACAGATTACAGGTGTGAGGGGAAAGTGGCACAAGGGAACTAGGAAATAAATCTAATACTAAAGGATAACTAAATAAACCAGGGTAACAACAACTAGAGACAAGAAATAAACTAGACTAACTAAGAAGAACAGAACCAAAGTAAAATTGAACAAGACCGATCTAATTAAACAGGCTAAAGGAACAAAGAATGATAAACCTCAAAACGACCCAAAATCCTAACAAACTTGAAAAATACTTATTTATACACTGTACATGTAAAAACACACACACACACAAAAAAAACGTGTCATGTCTAACCTCACTTCGGTTCTTGTGAAAGCCTGAACACATGGCAGTGATTACATGGAGGGCGTCTAAGTTCAGACGGCTTCTCCGTCTCTGTCTTCCTTGCCTTGAGTCAGCTCAACTCTTTTAATTACCAATGAATAATATATGAAGTTGAAAGGTTTTAGAGATCAGCTTTGTTACTTGTTTTTTCCCCTCTTTGCTTCTCCGTCTCTTTCATTGCTTTCTAAAGTTTTCTCCCCAAATGATTTTCTGTTTCGCTGTGTTGGACAAATCTTTATGAAGACAATCTTGTTATTTCCAATTGGAAAGATACTACAAAAGCAGAAAACAGATTAGTTTACAAAGTTTTCCTTTACTGGTGTTATTGCTAAATATAATGGAAACTATTGAACTTTTAAATCACTGCCTTTTGCTTAGCTAGATCTTTTCTCTTTTACTGTCACTTCAAGAGATCAGTGTGGAAATACTTGCAATGTAGAACATTTAAAGTGGAATGGATGCTTCTGTATCGTGTTAAAACCAAAAACTTTCATGAATTTTATTGGGATATTTTGCAACAGTTCCAAATTGTACACAGTAGTATGTATCCTGCACCGGACCTTCCCCTAACAATCTCTCTAACTGATGCTTTGTTGAAACAACCTCCAGCTTGTTGAAGTTACAGATGAGTGTCTACTTGGGTACATCCATACCTTCCTTTGTACATCTGCGCACAGATAATTTCGAAGAGCGTATCGGTAAACATGATTTTGATTTCATTTCGTAGCAGCTGAATGTTTTGTTTTTCTGCTGGAAGGAGAACCTCTGGCCCAGTCGGAAGGCTTCCCGTCTCTAGCTCCATCCGTATTTTCCATCAAATCCAACCACCTTCAGTTCCTGCTGATGAATCCCTTGTGCTGCCACCATCTTTAAAAGCTGCCACGTACTTCGGAATTCATACTCAATCCGTACTCAAAACAGACGTCGGTGTTGCACAGTAAGCAGACTGGCGGCACATTGAACTGGTTTGCATGTGTTAACCGAGCTGATAAGATTGAGATCCAGCTCAACCAGTTGAAAGGACGTTCAACGTGTCTGCCACATACTCTACTGCGCTGACAGGTGTGCAGAGGCCAATCAGACCAGGTGCCCAACCTGCTCTTCAAACCTGCTAGTATCCATCTGGATTGTGGGAGATGAAGGAATTTATCACAAGAAATGAGGGTAAATCAGGGATAATCAGGGGTACAGCACAACCCACATATGAATCTTTAGTCCTTGATGCAGTGGTCACAGGTTCAAGTCCCGACCTGATGACCTTTGCTGCACGTCTTTCCCCAGTCTCATTACCCACTTTCCTGTCTGATCACTCTGAACTAAAGGCCACTAAAGCCAATAAAATCTTTAATAAAAAAAGAAAAAAAAGAGGGCAATCGGTACGTTGACAATGAAATATCAACCGTGGTGTGGCTCACTATACCACAGTATGTGGCAGCCTTAACTGCAGGGATGATGAGTTCAGGGTTAGTTTCTGCTACACAAAGCATTTCATATTCATGCAAAATGCATTGTGATTATGTCTTTATTTTGGTCTACATGTAGGCCAAAATAGAAATCATGTAATCTTGATGTAATCTTGTTGTTTCCCATGTCTCCTATATAACTTCTTGAAGCAACGGCTTTCCTCAAGCCACTGTTCCCTAAAGGCCAGATCTGAGCCACGGATCTGTGTTGATCCAACAAATGATTGCTCTCCTTGCCCAGCCTGTCAGCACAGGTGGGCGGCCATGTCTCCTTTATGACAACTTTATGACAAAAATGTCAAAGTTCAACAGTACTGAATACCTTTGCAAAGTACTGGAGAGTATCCACATTTTTACTAAGTCTTAGACGTTTTTTCCCCCCTCATAAGAGATACACACAAGACCATGTATTTTAAAATCATGACAAAAAAACAAACTTATCAGAACATATTTGATTTCTCAAAGCAGATGGAGTCCAGCTTTGTCTCATTTGTAGCCCTTTGATCAGATCCGACTCCCTCATAGTGAGAACGTCAGGTTTTCACTGAGAGGGAAATTATTGGGGAAAAGACTGAAATTAAGAGTTTTGAGATGATCAGAAGTCAAACCTGCCAGGGAACACTTTGATGAGCACTTTGGTTATTTCAGCTGCACTGGTAAACACACTCAATCCCAGATATTTGGATGCTGATGGCGGCTTGCTAAGTAAACCAGTACTCACTGTCTGGCATCCACGGACCAGTTGGTACCGGACCGCGCAAGAAATAATAAAATATTTCCGTTTTATGTATTATTTGAGTCTGGAGGATCTTTTATTTTGAAAATCCTTTAACCGGATTCTCTTGGTTATTTCGTTCACGCCAACATTGAGCCACAAGCAGCAAAATGAGTAAGAAACAGATCAGATGTCTTTGGAAAGTTTCTTTGCGAAGGGAAAAACTTCTGTGAGCTCACAGGACACGAGCAATGTACCAAACAGTTTAACACGTTTGGTTGATAACACAACGCAAGACAGTTGAGACAAAAATCCAACAAGGAGCAGGGAACCCAGGTGGGATTAAACACACAAGAATCAGGGAACACGAGACACAGCTGGGAGCAATCAAGGGCAGACGAGACAACACAGGAGCTAAATCCTCACATTGTGAGAGAAATGTTTGCAGGTTTCTGTTCCAGAGTCATATATCCGCTCATTGGTGAGGGAACCAGCAGGGCGCAGAATTTTCCAGTGTGTTCACGATGCTGTCCCAAGCGACTCATAGCGTTTCTCTCCGCCTTGGATTGTTGTGTCAACAGAGTGGAGAATGCTGACGGGGTTAGTGACAACGATCCGTGTCATCAACGGGTTTCAAGACTTCCTGTGGCAAGAGCTGTTTGAGGCTGTGCAACGTTTGACGGGAGCAAACGAGGCGGCAATTGTGGCTGAGTTCGCACAGTACATCGATCCAGGTGGTACTGATGGCGCTGGACTACCTCAGCAACCGTGGAGCGGCCAGCTTTCCTTTCCCAACAACATCTTCCCTTCCGGTCACTGAGCTGTTTCAGCATCAGACACTTTCTTGTCGAATGTCCCCACACATTAATACCTAAGCATTTTACATTGCTAATAAAAATTATGTTTATCATTCACTAGTCAGTTGAACTTGTCTATGGATCCCAGAAAAGTGAAGTAAATCTTGGACTATATCAGAATAGATACCCTTGAATATCGTTTACGCTCCTTATTTCAAATGTACAAAGATGTTTTCCAGCCTCTTGTGAAATTTACTACGAGACGATCCGCTTCAACTGCTGGTAAAGTCGACCTGGACTTTGTGTTGGTCAGCGTAAGACTTATTGGATTGGATTGTTGGTCTGCTGTTTTGAAGATTACCTTGGAAATGCAGTTGTATTTTTGGAAAATATTGTGTTTTTAACCTTTTTTTATTTTTTATTTTTATTTTTTACAAAATGTATATGAAAATGTGATGAGGTGAAGGAGGAAAACAAATTGACACTGAATTTTAATTTCAAATTAGATTTAAACACGGTGGGCTAACTGCGAACGATGTGGTTTGCGTCTGATTTATTATAAAAGCATAAAATGAAGGCACAGCTACAACTACTGAACCTACGGCTAGTTGACCTGAGGCTGGTGTTAGTAGTTGAAGATGGACACAATAGATTCACTCACATATGGCTGTTTGTTCTTCATATTTTACTCATAAGCAATTTTCTCTGTTGCTTAATAAAACAAACACTAGGCTGTACTTGGTGCAGTATGAGTACATCTTGTTGTATATTTATATCTGGTCCAGAACACATTCTAGCGTTTTCCCACAGAGATTTAAAGGCCAGATCGCAGTTTTTACCGTGCCGTAAATGAAACGCAAATAAAGATGAGATTATTTTCACACGGCTTACTCTGGACCCGGGTTCATTATGTCTGTCTATAATTAGCAGAGGGCTGGAGAGGAAGCCATCGGCGGCTCTGTCTGTCACATTATCAGATGACTGAGCACCTGACAGTCACAATGATTTATCAGCCGGATATTACATTTCCATATTCCCACTCTGACGCCGCCCGTCTCTGTGTCGCTCTCTCTAGCCGCACCATTTGTCCATCACTTTTTTTTCTTTTACACCTTTTAATCTTTTCTGATGCTCTTTCCTTAACCAAAAAATGGAAATGTTCGCCCAGCGTGTCATCACAGGGAGGTCAGAGGTCAGCAGCTGGTTGGGTCCAGAGTGTGACATCTGGGTGTCACACTCAGTAATCTGGCGTTTGAATAAGCCAGATTACTACATCAGGGGAAGTTGTGCTGGTCGATACAAAACCTGCTTAAAATGAATTGGACATGATCATCGCTGCTACAGAACACCATCATTTAGGGGTTTTTACCCTCTGTGTGATGAGGGAGGATATCATCTTAAATTCGGCTTAATTTACCACACATAGTGAAGTAAATTTTCAGCATGGGGACGTTAATTCAGTGCATTCATGCAGTGCCACTTCGAAGCTGAACACATGCAGAACTCGATGTACTATCACGCTACGTTTCAACAGGAACCATTTGAAGGGCCACCAAAATGAAAAATCATTACGGATTCTGACTCACCGGACTTCAGCGAATCCTTACTATCAATAAAAACTTCTGCTTGGGAACATTACAGATTCTAGAAAGGAGGCAATTCAGCAGGAATGAGGTTCAACGTTAATTTACTCACATGGATATAAATATAACAAAACTGTCGGCAGGGATCACCAAAAACAGCTTCTACACAATCTAGAATTGTATGGAGTTTTATTTCTAGAATTTATTTCTTATTCATTTGAGTAAAACTGTATGTCCATCCATCATCTAAATTTTAATTAACAAAGTTCTATGATTTTTTTTCTAGACGATGTATAAGAACCTCATCAAAATCTTTGCTTGAACAGTAAACATTTAAATAGGACAACTACACATACAGTAGGTCCCACCTACCTTCATGTGTTCTGTGATAAAATGTACCAATGCTCACTTTATTTTCTATTCTTTTTTTATATATAATTTTTCTTTTTTTCCTTTTTTGTTTAAATATTGTGTAAAGTAAGACACACAAAACAAGGAGGGTTGGGTCAAATAAGTTTATACTTCTGTCTACCTCCTTTTCAAACAAATAATTATCTAAATACACAACACTGTGTTTGAATGTAAATATGTTTGAAATAAACACTATGTGCTCAAGTCTCAGACTGTGTGTGTGTGTGTGTGTGTGTGTGTGTGTGTGTGTCACCGGTCTGAAGCGATGTTTAACTCACCTGTCCTGCAGATTAAAATTCCCCCTGATGAGAGACTCCAACCCACAGCCAGAGATGATGACATGTCTGGAAGAGATCAAAGGAAAACCCAAGTGATGAAAGTCTTGCGGTGCTAAAGAAAATCTCTTTTAGCAGCTGGTAATATGGGAGGTGGGAGGATCGTTTAGGAATGCAGCTTGGGATAGGTGATCTACTGAGGAAGAGGATGTTTGGGATGAAAGACGGCGAGCGATACGAACGAAACACGCCGCCGTAAATCCTGCAGCAGATCATAACTTTACTGGTCGACATCTGTAGACACCAGAGGTGGAAGTAGCACTACTTCCACATATTTTTTTACCAAAGTAAAAGTAAAAAGTGGTCATCCAAAAAATTTCTCAAGTAGGAGTAAAAACATATTTGGTAAAACGTTTACTGAAGTACTGAGTAACTGATCAAATTATCCATCATTTAATATTTCAAAATTACAGCCTCAGAAGGGCCAGAATATAAAACAAAGTGGAAAATTTAGCATTTTCAGGACCAGGAGGACAATAATTCATATTGGGAGATGTATCAAATCAGTTTCTGTCAATACAAAAAAACAAAAAACTTATGAAATTGTAACAGAAACTGTAGGTTGGTGAGTTTTTGGGTCATTCAGTGAAGTTTTTCACATTGGGTAGAAAATCCAGAAATGTACTCAAGAGTGGCGATTCTTCATAGTGCAATTAAAAGTGCAGTGTAGTAAAAATACTAGTTTAAAAATAGTTACTCCATTAAATGTAATTAAATAAAGGCAACTAGTTGCTACTCTGACACACTCCGTTGGGACCTCGGAGATGTTTTCACCCATCTTCAATGAGGTTGGAGATCAGCAGATCGAGGGAAGAAGCTTTTCTCGCTAATGGCCACAACACACACTCACAGATGTTAGATGGGACTTGTCAGAGAGGGGGCAATAATTTCATCTATTTAACCCTGAGTGGTGAGTCGGAGCGTGTCACTTAATGGAGGCATAAAGGACACACACATAACTACTGATAGCCCCGAGGGGGAGGGAGGCCCGCTGAACACTTCATAAATATGCAAGGAGAAAAGACATATGCTCTGCTACATGAATACTGAGAGGGGACATAAAATAGTCTGTGTGTCTGATGGAGTGGGCAGGAAGAGCAAGAAAATGGTGGGACTGGCGGCAAAATAACGGAGAGAGACGGAGAGGGGGGGAAGCTTTATGTGGCTGCACATAAATAATCCAGAGCCACTCGCAGCTGGAACAAGGCACTGAAAGAGCAAGAGACCAACTTGTTGCCTTGGACCGTTTGTTGACATGTTGGGTCAAAAATGATGATGATACAGTTTGTGGGAGTGGTTGTCATGGTGTGTAGATGGTTGATGTAGGAACCAAATGTAGTGAGACAGATAAAGCACAAGAGGGTGAAGAAAAAGTGAGAAAATAAACGTAAGAGATGGAAGTGGTTGTTAAGCTAAAAACAAACCTTCTAAACTCACTTCTGTATCAGTGAGCATAAAAACCTTTTTTAGAAAATGAAGGAAATTATTTTGAATTTTGCCTTTTCCAACAGCATTTTCCAATGCGATACTTTAAAATGTTCTTAAAATGTTTGGTGCAAACATAGTTCTTGCCAGTTATCACAAACTTGATGGCAGTTTTAGCTGTGAGGGCTGGTTTTGATGACTTCTTTACAATTAAAAGACAAAATCATTACTTGAAAACTGCATTTGATATTTATTCAGATTCTCTTTGTCTTATAACAAAAATAGTTTGATCATCTTAAACATTTGAGAGAGAAAAAACATACAAGGAAAGTTAAACTAGTTCATAGCACTGTATAAATGAACACTACCCAGATCCTCAAATAAATATATCAAAAACCTGTCACTAATTGGCTTCCATAGTTACATAAATTCAACTCACAATTTATCATTAATGAAGTGGAACTCTGTTTATGTTTTTTTCATCTAAGGTTTGTCTAATGTAGGTTTCCAAGGGATTTCTCTTAAGAATAATGTTTCAATTTAGTTGTGGCTTTGCTGTATCTTTGTATATATTTCTGACTGACCAGGTATATGTTGGTTCTCTTATCAGTGCGGTTCTGGTTTGAAGAATTATTTGTCTATGCTAGATTAAACGTCTCATGACGTTAATCTTTTGCACTCTTATCCAGATCTTTCTCTTTTATGCATACAGGTTCCCCTTCCATGCATCCCAGCTTTTGCAGGTTGACTTTTCTTATGTCTGAGCACACACAGTTACTGACAAGTTAACAGCTTCACCTGACAAGACATCAGCCAGCCGCCTGTGATCTGAGCAATCATTGCCTTATCCTCTCCTTTATTTTCTCTTTTCCCCTCTGTCTGTCTGTCTGTCTGTCTGTCTGTCTGTCTGTCTGTCTGTCTGTCTGTCTGTCTGTCTGTCTGTCTGTCTGTCAGGCCGCCTCACTTTATTCCAGCCCAACCTTCTCCTTCAGTCCTTCCTCCTCTCCCATCACTACCTGACTGCTTCATAGACATGCAAACCTTACGCACGCACACACACACACACACACATCTCTCACTCTCTTTTACGACTAGCTCTTTTCTGACTGACAGAGTATTAGGGAGGTGTGTGATGGAAAGGGGGGTGGGGTGTGAGAGTCACCTTGGAGGAGCTTTATTGAGCAAACGACTGGGAAAGACTGAGGAGAGAAGACATTTAATCTTGTAATTTGGGTTCAGATAAAAGGAATAGGGAATGTTTTTGTTGTTGATTTTAAAGCCATTTTCGATCATAATGACAGCTGATGCAGCCATTATCAGCACCTATCGTTCCTGCTAAAACACAGGCTTAAAAGGCTTCAGGAAAATCTGGAAATGCACATTTCTTCTGCACTCTGTCTGTATTCATAATTATTCATCCTGCGAAACACTTTCATTATGTTTCAGACTTTTCTAGACTCTTTAGGAACCATGCAATGATACAGGATAGAGTTAATAGGACAATGGGTGGAGCTAAGACACAAGGACAGTGGAGGAAAACCTGTTGGAGGCTGAGATTGGGCAGAGATTCACCTTGAAGCACATTGGACTCAAACTGCAGTCCTTGCAGTTTGTGTCCATTGTCCTACACACTGGAGTTAAATGGCTAAACTGCTTCACTAGCATGCAGTTAAGCTCTACAGAGCTCTGCTAATGAGCAAATATTGGGCCCAGTTGTGCTGAAGCAGAAATACATCTAAAAGTTTCAGTACTCTAGCCTTTGAGAGATTGAGACCACAGTTCTAGCAGGACAACAACCCAAAGCATCAAGTTTTCTGTGGAGTTCCTCTTTGGACGCACAGGGACATATCTTCAGGGAAGATTCTTAAGGTCGTTGGGTGTTCCAACAACGGGTTGACTGGAGAATGGTTGGCACCATTCTCCAGTCAACCCAATAGGAGATGATTTGGCCTTGACTTGTGTCTAGGCTTCCCTACCGCTCCCCACAGCTTTCTAAACTACAGCCACTTTGAGGAGATTCATACTGCCTTGGTGATCAGCTTGGGACGTTAGGGTCACTCAGCCTTTATGATGCCAAGAATCCTTTAATTCTTTCAGGCAGACTGAAAGCATTAACTTGAAGTGGCTGGATGGTTCTGCTTTAGCTGTTGCTTACAGGTTGGCTCAGATTGTTGGTGTCTGTGAGGTGTTCTGGTGGTCCCTCTTGGGATTAGTCTGATAAACTAACAGACTACTCCCTGTTGGTCCCTTGGCCTGGAAGTAATCCCTGTTGGTCCGGGACTAAAGCTACCTGGAGGTTCAGGGCACTGTGGGGTGATTCTGGGTCTGACTCCTTCTGTATCTCACAAGGGTTCATTTCTGGATGCTATTTACCTGAACTGACTTTTCATCAGTCAATTTGTTAGCCCAGTAACTGATGGGCTGATCCACTGATCCTGCTGTCAAATGGCAAACAAATACAGAATAGCATTGACCCAAGGAAAACTGTGTCATTGGAGGAGCTAAATAGCATTTTTACATACGTTTCTGACATTTTAAACAGAGGACATACGGTAGAAGAGACTAAGGAATATTGTCATTGACAAGCCAAAGACAAGCTACTTGTGTTTCTCAAAACCAGTCCTGGAATTTGAAGCAGGATTAACACCATTATCATCATCCTTCCTCTTCACTACCATGCGCCACTTGTCTACCATATAAAATTTCAATAAAATACACAGATGCTTGTGGTTGTAGAGAACAAAATGTGCGAAAGTTCAAAAGGTACAAATCCCTTCAGAAAGTACCATATACTTGATTTAATCTGAAACCAGGAAAAACTTGGATATTTCTTTCCTTCAAAGGCAAAGTAGCAAAACTTGAGAAAGCTTCTGATTTAAAGTAGCTGCAAGTCAGTTTGCAGAGTTCATTGCACAGGGGGTTTAAACACATCTAAAGACTTTTGGGGCACTGAACTGGATCTAATTTCCTGACAATGAAAGACCAAGATCAGCTTTGTGCCATAACCCGCAAATGCCAAATAGGGACCACGGAGAGACCCAGAGGCTGTGGATGGCTGGATTAACACTGGATTAAGTTGTTGTGCAGGTCCTCCCAGGTCACTCAGTGCTGTTATATACGTGTGAATGAGTCACCTTCCCCCAGGCGCCAAAGTTACTTTGTTCACTCAAGAGGTAATAAAACACTTTCATGAAAATGTTCGCCTTGGTGGGATAATGTTGTACTTGACAGTCAAACACACACATTTGTCGCTGTTAGGACATAGGGTTGCGTTTAATTCACATTGTAGCGCCCAGCAGTAGCTGTTACCAGGGCTGAGCATAATTCTAGACTTTGTTTTCTATAAAAACGACTGGACTCAAAGAGATCAGAAATTGAAAATAACATAAAAGAAATACACACACAACTTAATCATCAACATCCCCTGTCTGTGATTTCAGCAGTTTGATTATATTTCTGTTGCATGGCTCAGTTTTGACCTCTTCTTTAATTATTTGTGACAGCAGCTACTGTGAGAGCAGTTCAAGGCACAATAAAATTGTCCAATAAACCATGTCATATATTGTGCTGTTGTATTGAACATGAAGATTGTGAAGGTCTTTGTAACCTTCATAGTTATCCCACTGTAGCTGCTGAAAATGTCTAAAATGTTACATTTTACACTAATACAAAATAAATGGTTGAAGTACAACTATGGACAAATCTGTCAAACTTTACCTGAGAAGGTGAAAATAGTCCAGGGTTTGCATCTGAAAAATGTGTGTTAACCTAGAAAGACGCTCATTAAAGGCTATAACTCCTTATTCATTTCCATTGAATACCACTGTATTATCTTTTGAAGCTGAATATGCTGAATGTATTTATGTAATAAATTATGTTCGAATTGAAAGAACCTCTTAGTTATGTACTATGTGTCTCATAGAAAATGAAGCCATTGGGGCTGATCTTTAAGGCCTCAACATGGCCGTTTCAGGCTCGAATCCTGCCGTAGTGACCCTTGATGCATGTCTTTCCTCTCTCTCATTACCTACTTTCCTTTCTGAGCACTTTCAAACAAAGGCCACTAGAGCCAAAAAGAAAATGAAGCCATCATGCCACAAAACCCTAAAATGTAAAAATCTCTCAATCACTTTTTCCTAATTTTAATTTTGGAGCCATAAAACCTTGAAAGTTACCTGGTTCCAGTCTCACCACTGCCTTTATTATGACATACGCTACTAGTCCAATACCTGGCAGGAGCTTAAAGTTAGACTTCCTTTTACTCTTCACTATATGAGCTGAATAACTGCTACTAAGACTTGAGTTAAATCAGACTAAATCGAGACCAAATTTGAGTCTGAAGTCTTTTATTTTTGCAAAGTAAGTCCAAATCGAGTCGGAATCTCAACCTCAGGTCTGAAGATAATCTCACAATTCCTTTTTTGCGTATGGGGAAACTTTGAGAAGACAGCAGCACAAGAACACATGAAACATTAACATCAAAGCAGTGAGGAGACGTGTTTCACGTTGAATCAGATTTGCCCAGAGGATGAACTGTAGTCCTACAACTCCTATCGCATGAAACTCACAGCACACAACGGTCACTTTGCCTGACAGTCGGCTTCCCTCTAGGCACAGAAACACATACAGACACACTTGGCTAATGACTGGGAAATTAACTCTGGGCCTCTGATTCATTCTACAGGCAGAGAAACAATGATGATAATGACAGAAAGTGTGGAAACAGGAAATGAGAAGAAGAATGAGACATGATTGATAGTCACTCAGCTTTCACTTGTATTGTTCATTTCTGTTATTTACATTACCAGCTGCACTTATATTACCTACTCCGCCTCTATAGAGAGATTTGAAATGACGTCAATATGCTGCGATGCACTTCAGGCAATCAGTGGTATTTAATGTAAAGATTTCTGAAAAAGTCTAGGTACCGAGAAATTCTTGGAAAGCAAGACATTCTTGGAAACTCATTGTCTGACATCTGGATTCAGTTTTAATATTTGTCATTTCAAAGGAAGCTTTTCAATCAGAACATCTGAACAAATGAAATGAAACGCAGAGGTCAGTAACCCTGACCTCTGCGTTGTTCAGTATGAATTGATGTGGAGTACGTGAGCTTTCTGCCTTTCAGACCTGAACATTCCCAGAACTCAAGTGAAGGTATTCGTAAACAAGACAACAAAACTGAAGGTTGTCATGCTCTACTAGGTGGTATTTCATTCTTTTTCTACCCTCAAGACTGAAAAATTGACTTTTTTATTTCACAAATTAATTTTCTAAAGAAACAACTGTCGTTTAAGAGGCCATTGTGTATCATGTTTACAACGAACCAATGAAATAAAGTTATGAAGTTCAACAGTATGCAGTTACTATAGCACATAGCATCAGCTAGCTAAGCTTGCAAACACTTTGTAATTGTAGACTCCTAAAATACTCACATAGTTTAATTCAGTTTCCTTTAGCGGCAATAAAAATCATTTAACTAACACTGAATAAGATATCTGAACAATAAATAGAGAAAACAGACATATAAGTGAGAGATAAATATTTATACAGACTAACCTGAAAAGGCTTTTTAAAGTCACAATTTAAAGTAGTGCCTGTGTTTAAGGAAGAAACCCAGACAGTGGAGCGTGAATATTAAGCCTTCAGAGGAAATATCCTAATCGGATACTTGATCCACCTCAACTGACTGGTCAATGCAGCTCCAAGTCTGCTGGACCAGCAGACTTGGAGGCTCATTTCAGCTGCTTCTGTCACGGAAATGCAGCTAAATAAAAACTGATAGGAGAAGAGAAAGATAGAACAATACAACCAGCTCAGTATGTATGACACTGGATTCATGAGAACCAGATGAGATTTTTAGAAAAGAAATTGACATCAACAGCCAATTCATTTTTGCTAGTGGTTATCCAGCTCCCATACTGATCTTGGATCCTGTCTGTCTTTTCTTCTTTTACAGTCTAAATACTGTCACACAGACATCTGGGGCCTCAGGCATAAAGCGTGCTGCGCACAAAAAATGTGCGCCGCCATATTTTGCGCACAAGTCGGCATGTATAAAAATGAACTTTGCGTCAAAGTTTGCATAAATATACGCAAGCGTTTTCTGTGGACAATATCAAACTACAAAGCGTCAAAATTCACCTAAATACACTGAAATCTGACGACTTCGGTTATTTAGACCAAGAAGCATCAAACCCGATGTTTTTTTTTTTCATGATTTTAATATTTTATTGTTTAAACATAAACGATGAAACTGAACCGCATTTTTCCTCAGACAATAACATAACACACACACAAAATATAGAAAATAAAAAGACGTGAAAACTTCACTGGAATGTAAATAGAACTTTTCCTCATTTTTGTCTCATAAAGACGTAACGAACTGGTCTGCGCTGAAGCGCATGAAATGCATCTATGGGGTCATTTCATTCTCACTAAAAGAAGAAAACAGGGTTGGATCAGCAGATTAACGGCAAACAAGTTTGATTATTTTAAGGTGATCAAGGTGTGAATAATCACACGTATGTAAGAAGCAGCACAAAGGGCTGAGCCACAATTACGTTGTGCTGCGTAATTGTGGCTCTGATGGAGAACATCACCGATGGAAGGATTCAGAGGGAGTCATTGATCAGAGATCAGATTGATCTGCTGGGAAATATTGATGATGGTTTACGAGCGTTTAGATTAATCCAGACTGATTGTCCTGGAGCTCTGAGCAGAACCTAAAGAAGGAACTGTGCGGTACCGGTACCGGTCCAGCTGCAGTCATCCTTCAGTGGAGCAGCCAGCTTTGTGAATGTGGCTTATGAACATAAAGCTTCTCTATTCTATAAATATACAACTTCTGCACATGATTCTACTATTTAGAATAAACCCATTCCCACTCAATGACTCTCTGACTCGCTGTCTGTCTTTAAATCCCGGCTGAAAGCTCTGCTGATCAAACAGGCATTTGCAGGATCTCTTTATTTTTATTTTTAATTTGGATTTTTTTTTTCTTTAAAATATATTTTTATTTTTGTGAGATGACATTATGTGTCCTCTAAGCACCTTTTAAATAAAATATATAATTATTATTATTATACCGTACATACTTATACTGCTTTGAACAAGGACGTTGCCATGGTTACTGCTTCACGCAGACGTCCGGGTATTTATACTAATTTACATATGTATTTATGGGTGGCGACAGGACGGACCAGCAGCTGCGCTCTATTTCCCGCAAATTAGGACTTATAAAGGAAAGGTGCGCGCCCACAGCTTTATGCATCCGATTTTTTTTGTGCGCCGCACTTTTCTAAATTTGACCTTACGCCAAGTTCTAGTGTGAAAACTGCGCAGTCTTTTATGCATGAGGCCCCTGAAAACTGGTGGAAGCTTACAAGTAGTAGTCAACTCTGTCACCAAAAACGCAACACTTCCTGTCTTTCTTCAAAGAGAGCCTCAAACACAGGGGGTCAAGTTTAACGCACTCGCCTTCATGCAGCAGCTAAAAGGCCCATTTTAAGCGAGACCTAGTCGAGAAACATTGTGGCATGTTGCACCACTAGAAAGCATTTCTCATATGGATGTAAGGCTCATAAATCTGAAGTACATTTCTTTTATTTGCACTGAGAAGTGGAAGAGCGATGGGAGAATAAAACACCAACTGGAACCAAAATATATGGTCAGCGAGCTGATTAACAACCTGAAGGTAACAGGCTGGCAGACTTGCATCATGATCACCCCGGTATTAAATTTCACTCAGCTGCCTTTGGCATTATTATGCCCAACCCTGTGAGAGCAAACCTTTGCCTCTGGGCAAACGCAGTGAATCAGGAGCCCAGAGAGTTTGTGTGGGTTTTTTTAAATTCAGGCCTAGCTACGGATAGCCTGTAAATTTCCCCCAGTAGAGACTGGTTTATATTTACTGGCTGCTGAGATTTTGATGATGGCAAAATCTGAACTTATCTGAGTGTTTGGTTTCTGGTCCACGGAGAACAGAGCTAACCACGAGGTTAGCAACACAGACTTCGAACTGTGTTTTGGGTTTTTGGAGAAGAAATAATAATAAGTTAATCCTCACCCCTGTGTTCTCATTAAAGCAGATTATTAGCAGATGGCCTGAGAGATCATAAAATACTTTAAATATGCTAGTTTATGGATTCTCTGCTGGGCTAGAAAAGTCCACAGTGACACTTCTTTTCAGCTTAGCTTTCATGAAAAACATTGGAGCTCTTGACTAATTTGGTTACATTTTAATATCGGCATACCTCTTGCATCACAGCCCATTCCTGAAGTGGACCAGACAAGCTATTTGATGGGCATGAACACATCACCCAAGTGCTTCATTAAAAACATCCATTCACATTGTTTACTTGACCATAAATATCTTTTTCTTTACAAAACTGGTTTTTAGGATATTGCCTATCTTAGATGCGATACGTCAATTCTGCAGCACGGTTTTCTTTTCTTGTTGACACAAATGTGTGTAGCTCCCCCCAACTCTCCACCTGGATCAACCAGGGATCCCAAACATTAGTCAAACTCTGCCACAAGTTGACGGGTCGTAAAAGACGACGGGATCCGTAAGGCAGGGAGGGAACAGCCAACGGAGGTGATGGATGCACTAATTGAACTCAAACCAAAGTTTTTCTTGACGCAGCACTTTGTCTACATGCCTCATAAAACTACTCAATTTGGCTGGAGATGGCCCTTGAGGACACACACACCCACACAAACGCACACGTTTTGTGTTTGTGCACGCACACACACACAAACACATAAATGCAAGCTGGGCAATGGTGCCACTTCAAATCTAAATTCCACATTTTAGAAAGGCCTGGATCTTCATGGGCGAATGATCTCTAAAGATTTAGTATGCGCAGGGTTGTTGTCTTGATGCCCAAATGAATTTATTTCCAAGGACTTAACAGGTGTCCTGACATTTCACCACTCAGCAGTAATCACACCAAAGGATCCGATTTTGATGTGAAGGTAAATGACTGGGGCTGTGAGATGGCGCAGTGGTTAGAGCTGATGCCTCGATGCAGGAAGGAGGTGACAGCATGGCTCCAGTCTCCTTCCTGAGTCTAAACTCTCATTAGGAGTGACTGAATACGAGTTTTTAAAATGTAAAATTGACTTTTTGGAGCTTTACATCAGATTATTCTGTAATGCTACCCTGTCATCAAAGCAGTAAGAGTATGTAGGAAGGTCATGGCTGTAGATTAAGTCTAAAAGTCTTCAGACTTCATGGACAACTTGAGTCTTTGGTCATTTTAAACAGGAACGGTTCTCAAGACAAGGGGAACCACTTCAGACTTTAACAGGTTTTTCAGACACCAGTTCCCAGAGATACATCACAGTGTTTTAAAACCTTCAGTACCTTCTGATTCATCGCAAAGATGGCGCATCCTTTCATCAGTGCCCAAACCTTAGAGCACTTCCACATTTGTACCTCGTTCCAGAGTAGCAGCGCAGGCGGATGGCTCTAAAACATCGTCCTCAGGTAGTGCGGTGAGTGTCGGCTGAACGACGGATAGGAAACAACAAAAGAATACCTGGCCGCCGAACAAAACCCGTCCACAGAGGAAAGCTTCTATCCCCTGTTGGCTTTCTGATTGGGGCGGGTGGCGGATGGAGTTGGAGGCTGATTTAAACAAACAAAATGTCTTTTGAGCGTGTGTCGGAGCGTGTGTGTGTGTGTGTGTGTGTGTGTGTGTGTGTGTGTGTGTGTGTGTGAGAGAGCCCCTCAGAACCAAATCAGACTGGCTGCCACTGGAAGGAGGCCATAACAAGAACACAAGGGACACACAGACAATGAATACACTTCTATTTCTAACTTCATTTGTGGGTTTGCTTTTCAAAGGCACTCTTATTATTCCTGAATCCCTTTGTGTTTGAGGTTTGGACTTTAATTATGTTGGTTTTTTTTTTGTTTTTATAGAATAATCACTTGGTGCTGATAAAGCCAAGAGAGTCAGCTGGGGATTGGGCACTCACCCTTCCTTTTCATTCTGGAAGACCCACACAGCAGATTTGAATCTGCTTACTTTGGACACTAGACTACAGGGCTTCCCAAACTTATCTGTGGCAAAAATTTAAAAAAAAATTTAAAAAAGTTAGCTTCTGGCCAGAGTCCCTTTAGCAAAATCCCACAAACATTCAGACATTACTACAAAATATGTAAAGAAAGATCAACTTTTAAAATGTTTTTTTCTTACTTTTATTCACTATTCAATAATTATTCTGTTATTTTAGCAGAATTGCTGCCTCATACCGATTCTAGTTTCCCACAGAAGAGCTGCTGGATGATTCCTTCTGTCGTTTTCTTGTCAAAATGTGTCCATTATGCACCACATTATGCCCTTTGCTAGCTTTGCGCTATGCTACCTATTTGCTATTTGCTGTGCTCTGCACTTTGCTAGCTATATGCTAGCTATGCTAGCTATGCTAGCTATGCGCTATGCTAATTTGAGCAGCAAGGCAGCTTGATAAATTTGACTGCCACATTCATCAATCAAATAGATTAATGTGGCAAAAAAAACACTTCAATAAATTATTTAAACTTGTATTTTATGATAATGATTGAAAAACCGAATCGATTTTATGATAAAAAATTTTTTTTATTTTGTGCGTTTTTAATTTTCATCTTCTCTCCAACATTTTATTTATTTATTTATTTATTTTTTTACCATTTTTTAAAGTATATTGTTGGTCTACCCTGTGCTTAGTAACAATAAGTGTGGAAATGTCAAAGAAAAATATACATTTCAAAAATATTTTACATTAAAACACAAAATGATGTACATGTATTTAATTCCCCCTTACTTTGATATCCCCAAATAAAATCCAGTGCAACCTATTGCTTCTGTAAACAGTCTCCCTGTGTGTAATTTAATTGCATCATAATTCTAGTTCTTTAGTGACTCGCCACAGCAGACACATCAGTGATGAAGACTTCTGGACTTTGTTTTCCTCTGTACTGATCCTGACAAAAGGCTCCCAATCATGAGTTCAAGTAAAATCACATCCAAAGTGCAAACATTGTCCTTACGTCACAGGAAAAGGCAGGAAGAGAAGCTGTTCTAGGATTCAAAAGGTTCAGTAGCAGCCAGATGCTGATGATTAAGTTATGTTGTTTTATATGGACAACTTCTGAATTTGCTAAAATGGAACATTCTTTTTCAGTTTTACTCTTATTTGTTCAGTGAGACTCACAAAACCCTATCGTGAAAACCAGAAGACACCTTGTGCTCCAAGGCCCCGTCCACACAGAGAGGAAAAGGTTTTTGGCGTTTTACAACCGGCTTCCAGAGGGAACGAATGCCAGGACTCCTTTCTCCATGTGGAAAGACAAACCGCATCTTTTTTTGATGATGTTTGAAGCTCCATCTCTCTCTGTCTCACAAATAAACAAACATGGCGGCTTTCGCCAAATCTGACTGACATGTGTAAAATGTACAAATGACTAGCAAAACGCCTTACTGGAGTAACTTGGGTTGTTGAATGTTTCTGTTTCATTGAGCTTAGAGTTTGCTCTGCTGAGAGGTGCATTTGCAAAGTGCTGCTTTGGACAATAGACCTCAGGTAACGATGGAGCGAACTGGTTCTAGATGAGCAGGAAGGACCCAGTTCACACGGCCTGAAGGCTGAGACTCATTCTGAAGGCGAATGCTCCCGATCCCGAGTCTGAAGAGGTTCCTAACCTAAGAATGAACTGTGGCCAAGTGCAGTCATGTTGTTTTTGCTTCTGCTGCTGGTGGCAAATCATTTATGTCCGTCTGTGGCAGCGAGATCAAATGTGCTCGCATTTTAAATTCAAGAGCCAAAAAAAGAGAACCTGTGTTTGTGAACTGAGATTATATCTTATCTGAGAGGGAATAATTGTGTGGGATGGATGTGTGGGTTGAGCCGCCGTGCAGGTTTTTTTTTTTTTTTTTTTTTGTGGAGCGTGTGCGTCGACGAGGCGCTGAGGTTTTGAAGTCTCGTTGTTGCGATTTCCAAACTTCCAGAGCTCTTTACCGTCCGCACGTCATTTCAACAAGAATCTCTTTGAAATCCGCATTCTGAAGAAAGCAAAGACTTAAGAGAAGCCTTCAGGGAAATGTTGTGAAGTGTGTGATTGTGTGAGAGAGGGAATCAGTCCTTGATTTGAGCTTCCTTCTGTGAGTGCCATTGTTTGAAGCTGGATGATGCATCCATTTGATAAGGATATCTGCTGAGCACAGATTGAGATCTGATTTATCCCGACTTCTGCATTAATGTAAGTGGTTTGTAATTGTTAAAACAAAAGAGGCCTTATTCTATGCCAAGTTACATCACATCATCTCTGCTGTTCACAAGCACATCAGCACATTAGCATCACATCACCTTTAGAAATAAAAATAAATCCCCACTTTTAACTTGCAAATTACAAAGGACTATGTACAGTATATATTCATTCAGTTTGGAGCTAAATATTTATCTTGCAAACTAAATATTTAGTTTGAAAGTGTGATATCTTTATGAATGAATGAATAACATGGTGAAAATGAGACTTTGAAAAATGAATCCCCATTTTCTCTCTTCTTTTGACAAGATAGTTAACTCAAATTATTGTTCATTTTTGACTGTGTAACTTTACAAACCTTCTTGCCCTGCAGCAAAAAGGCCGTGGGTTCGAGTCCCTGCCTGGGGTCGGTCTGGATCAAGCCTTCCTGTGAGTGAGACGGGTCAGGGCATCGGTCCACAAGTGGAACTGAACATAATCTGTTCGTTTTCAGACTCCATTATTAGTCCTGATAATAACAGAACATTAGCGATGGTCCAACACAGCTGCATGTTTGATATTTATCAGAATAAATTTGGTTATGTGACGTGCTCTCTACTTTTCCCTTCCCTTTTTTCTTCACTTTCATGTTTGTCAGGCCTCAGCTGACAATCAGAGCGACGCCTCACTTGGCAGCTTCAAAGCTCAGAGTCTCATTCAGCAGCTGTGTGTCACTGAAGTGAAAGCAAAGGCCAATGTCAACTGCACTGTTTGTCTCAATGGGCACTTTAATGTATTGATCCATTACACTGCAAAAACACAAATTCTAACTAAGCACATTTGGCCAAGTGCAAAAATCATAGTATACTTGAAATAAGACAAAACTAACTTGTAAGTATTCAGCAAGAGAGAGGAGTTTATTGTTTTAAGTCAATAAACCAGTATGATGTAAAACCATTGATCTTTACATCATGTCATCATATTCTTCCCTCATCAAAATCACACCTGGAGTGTCGCTTTGATTTTTTCATGCATGTTTGAGAAATCATTTAATCCCCATGGCAACCATTCAGATGTGCAAAACGCCTTGTTGGACCTAACCCCGCCTTCAGTTTCCAAACTACCGCCTCACAGAGCAGCTCTCCCCCGAGACTCTCCCACTCAGCTCCTTCAGACTAGCCAGCAGTAATTAGCAAACACCTGGTGGAACTGCTGAGCTCATTATAGGAGCTACTTCTCAGTGAAATGCTGATAAAATCGTTTTTAAAGGGTCAATAGAGGAGCCATGTTGTGATGACTTCCTAAAGGTGAAGTTTCAAAAAGAGCAGGAGTTTTTAAAGAGACAGAGGCCCAGTTTCAAAATGTCAAATTATTTTAATTCATATGTGATATTTGTTGTATTTTTTCATAGCTGAAGGTAACATAATTGCTTGATTGTGCTACAAAATGACACAGTGTGCCTAGAAAACATAATACTCTGTGAAAGTGATCAAAAGTAAAAGATATTTCTCCTGTTGTAGGTGAAACAAATCTGCCAATGGAGCCAATACTTTTGATCAATATTAATAAATTATTGATTTAAAACAAGTTCCTACAGCTTGATAAAAAGTTACATCTAAGTTAGTTTTTTTTTTCAACTGTACTAAGAAATTTCCACTAGAAACTAGATCAAACATACTTGGTAGGTTTTCATGTTTTTACAGTGTACATTATACAGCCTGGTCAAAAACACAAAACAGTTTGGTATTGAGGTTGAAATACACAAACCCAAATGTGCATATCGGCTCTTGTTGTTTGAGAGCTAAGCCAGACATAACGGTTTGCATTCCTTTATCATTTTCATGATTGCTTATGGGCAATCATGAAAATGATAAAGTGTATAATGTTAGTGTATAATTACTCTGAGACAAAGCAGCCTCGTTTAAATCCTTTCTATGTCTCCTTACCTTTGTCTCTTGGTCTGCTGATGTTTAATCCAAAGCAACTGGCCGTAAACAGCAGCACACAGGGGCCTGGCAGCCTGGATTTGCTCTGTTGCTTTGGTCCTGTTTGCAATTCAGCGCCTTGATTGGAGCTTATAGGGACACGGAGTCAGGAAAGATGTTCATTTGATCAGGCTGCTGGCCGACCACAGTGATTACAATAACACACTGGCACATACAATGTCTTGATTCTTTATTCTTCTTTTCAGAAGCGATCTTGCAATATGTGGTTAAACTGTTTTTATCTTTACTTCTTGTTATTCTCCTTAAGTTTTGCGGTATTTTTACGATTACGACATACAAAGATAAAAATACCTTCCCTGGAAGGATTTCTTTTCATGCACATGCATATTTGTGAATAGGTTCAAAACAATCTTCATTTTCTTTAAAATACGACTTTTAAGATCCAATCCCTGATGTCTGCTTTCGTCAACTCTATGTCCCTCACTCGTCTGGAAGCGCCTCGTCCACACAGTCCCCCAGTCTCTCTTCAGTGCCCTTTGTAATAAGAGCAAAAACATCATTTTGCTCTTATTGATTCACTATCCATAACCCTCACAAGCTTGTAAAAAAAAAAGAAAGAAAAAAGACATACCCATCAATTCCATCAGGATGTTAAATAATGCTCCTGTCATTTAGCCTGAAGTTTGCAGAGTTCCACAGACTTCTAGGAAAGCCATTGTCTGACGAGTTCTCCAGAGTGCAGCTATTCATCTAGGAGCATTTGCTTGTGTGGGAGGGTTTATGTAAGTGGCCCTATCAATCTTCATTGAGCCGTTTCACAAGGGGGAGGGGAGTGAGGGAGTGAACGCTTCTTTTATCAGCCTCACACATGTCCATCTGTCCCTGTCAGACGAAGCGTCAGAGGAGAGACGCGGAGTGTGTTTGAGTGGAACTGCGTGCGCGTGCATGTGTGTGTGTGGGGGTGTGTGTGTGTGGAAGAGCGAGGGTGTAGTTAAGGCCAAGAGACAGTGCCAGCTTAATTGGCCTTGCCCTGGCAGGGGATGTGATGGCAAAGTCAGGACTTGTGAGTGCGTGCGCATATGTGTGTACAGACCCCAACATCTGTCCTTTGTGGACAGCATAACAAAGATCCTATTGACAGTTCTTAAATCTTCTTCTACAACTTCTCTGCATGTGCCTTTCTTCTGACTGAAAGGAGACAAGAGATCAAGATCTGGCATCCGCCGTTGGAGGAAACAAGGCAACCAAGCGATTTATGGCATATGATGTAGACAGCGGATTGAGGACAATTCACCAAAGTGAGCTTTTCTTTGTACAGATTTGTACTTCCATTTTGTTCTCCAGTGTACTTGAATCATTACATATCAGTTTACCACTGTTGGTAGTCGGTTGTGTCAGATCAAAGACCTAAACGTTCTCCAAGCCCAAGTTGTGTGAACGCCAACCTTCCCAATGCCAAATATAGACCTTACACATTAAAAAGAAGGTTCTGAAGGACCTGGTCAAAAACAATTACTAGACTATCCAAATGAGTGTCATTAGCTGTGTTTCCACTGACCATGTACTTGTACAATTTGACATTTTGAAAATAAATTTGCTTCATGGAAACACTCATTTCAAAAACTCTCGTTTTGGCACAAGGATAGAGTGTCGGGTTTTTTCCCAGCCATAACCAAATTGGTTTGTTTCACAAAACTGTAATGGAAACACTTTTTTGCACATCACACGAGTCACATTCATTCAAAGACTATTTGGAAAGAGACGGATAAAAACAAAAATCTTTTAAAGATTATGATCCTCCCACGACACAAGCTTGCCCCTTTGCACATTGCAAACAAAACCAAAACTAGAACATGGACAGGTGGAGGAATCTTTTTTTCTTCTCTGGTGAAAACAAGAAATACTAAGGATTGTTCCTGATGGCTTCCAGCATTGCTGGCACCACATGAATTTCCCTCTGGAGACGTCGCCTACGTGGCCGAGGGGAACGGTTTTCCTTCCATGGAACAATGGAGCTTCAGCTTGTGCAGGGGCGTCAAACCACGGCTAGACACATGGAGACATGGCTGCCAGCATTCGTCTTGAGAGAGGGCCTTGGTCTGCGTGACTCTTTCAACAAGACAACCCTGCAGAGGAGACAATAGACGTCTGGGAGGGATTGTTGCTTCTGTTACTTCTTTTTATGTTTTGAAGCTCAAGTAACAACCCAGTTATGAAAAGCGAATGCTGTTTACTTGCTTTTAAAGTTTTGTTCAGGGGCGTATTAGTAAATCGCATGTAAAATTCATTTGAATTGTGTTGTCTGAAAAGTTCACGCGTTGATGCTTGTTGCTCTGAATTAAATTTAAGAGCAAATCCCAGATCCCACAAAAAGAACTCCAAGCAACCTCCTGCTGACAAATATTATGTCTACATTTTATATCTATTCATTATAAACTTAGGGGACATTATAAATAATTTGAACTGACACATGGCTGGTTCAACGTTTCCCAGAGCAGAAGGTTTAATTTTGTACCTGAACACATTGGGCTAGGTAAAACTAATAAAATCTTGTTATTGTTATATATATATATATATATATATATATATATATATATAATTATATATATATATATATACATATATTTGACAAACTGAAAAAAAAAATCACATTTGAATGCTGTGTAGCATCACTTTCCTGAAATAATGCCCAAAGCCAATTTTTGCCAAAAGTGATTTTTTTCCCTCCCAAATCATGTTTTGCAATAAAAGCTGATTTTTTTTTTCTTCTCTCCAAAATCCCTTTTATCAAAAAATGACTTTGGCCTTTGGCCATTGTTTTAGGAAGGCGACAGTGTGGAACAATCTAGCAGCGAGTAAAAGTCTCAGAAGAAAGTTGAAGAATAAATCTACATGAATAGATGCATTTCTTTTTTTCCAGGCCAGGCAGCTGTTTCTGTCACCTCTCAGAGTGCCGTCGGTGCATTATTATTTTATTAGGGCTCTGCAGAGGCAGCAGCTCTCCACGGCCCTCTGGCGCTCTGATCTTTCTGATCTTTCTGTCCAAATGGGCTGTTTTGGCCAGTGGTCCATGAGAGGGGATTTTCAGCCGCGTTGGGAGGCGGCAGGCTGTGACTAATTCCAATACACAGTGGACATCTGCACGGGGCCTGATACACACACACACACACACACACACACACACACACACACACACGTATACACACACGGCAGGAGATGACACTTGTATATGCCTTGTGTCCAGCCTGCACAGGGGAGGAAGGGAAAATATATTTGGTCCACTGATCTATGCCACCACCCCCCAATTTGTCTCTATCACACACACACACACACACACACACACACACACACACACACACACACACACACACACACACACACACACACACAAAGCCAGCAGGAGCTTTTTGCTTCTGTGATCCCAATTATCTGATGTCGAGAAAAGTTCAGTTCTCGGATGAAAAAGGTTTTATGTGGCTAAATATAAAGCGCACGTGTGTGGACAAATATAACCTTGATCGCTTGCTGTGTTCAGGTTAGAGTTTGGTACCAATAAAGTCTACTGGGTTTTAAAGTATTTCTTCATTGGCGACATATTTCAGTGCAACAATGCTTTGGTTTTAGCAGTGCTGTGCATATTGAGAGGAGGTAAAACAATGGCTGATGCTAGTTTCATAAGAGCAATATCTCTGTAGCAAAGATATTGTAGCAATATTTTTGTGAGAAACAACAATATATGATGTATAATTGTGGTACAAGATTTTGTTTTATGCTTTAATATACATTTTAAAACTTGTGCCAATCTGTTTCCAGTTTTGCTGTATAAGCTGATGTTTCGAAAAACAGGTTTTGTTGTTCCAAACATGGAACATGAAGGAACATAGAACCCTGTTACAACTTCACGGCCTGTCTGGTGCTTTTCGTTTTGAGACGCTCTCGCTCAAAATGTTCTCACGGTCGCGTGGCGCTCACAGTGTCCTGTCGGCGCTCACAGTGTCCTGTCGGCGCTCACAGTGTCCTGTCGCCTCTCAGCCGGGTCCGTTACTGACATGGCATTCTCACACGTCCTGTAGGGTCTGCAACTGGAACCCTGACCAACAGATTTGATTTGTATTGATTATTTTGATGATGGCACCCGATAAAATGTAATATTTACAATTAGCGACTGTATGAGGTTTTTATTATGTTTTATTTGTCTGTTTTTACGATGTAAAGCACTTTGGATGATCTTGTTGCTGAAATGTGCTACACAAATAAATTTGATTGCTTCCTCATAACTGATTGATGAGTGTCAGCTGCCTGATAACATTATAACTTCCTGCTGTGTTGCAAGCTAAGACGCCACTTCAGATCTGAATGTGAAGAATAATAATATTCAGATCAATTAAATCGTTCCTTCCAATCGCCCATGTGTTTTTCCTTATTGATTTTTCTTCCTGTTACGTCGAGGCCTAACGGAACGGCTCTCGCTCCTTCACTGTTGGATGAAAGATGCACAGTAATAAAACACAGTACAGGTCGGCTTGTTATTACCAGCCAGCCCAGCTCCTCCTTCACGCAGTTACTGAATGACACAAAGGATTTATGGCTCCTAAGTGGCCGATCTGACACAGCAGCAGCAGCAGATGTAACATGGTCCCCATATGTAGGGAGCCACTTCCTGTCCTTTTCTTTGCTTTGCATAAATATATATATATTTTTATGCTACGCTTCCCTTTGCTGTGATTACTCAGCAGTGCTTGTGTTTTTCACTCGATTGGTCTGACCTGGGATGCTTACTAAAAACATCAAACAGCACACAGGTATTAAATATTTCATATGCAAAGGAGGAAAAGGCAAAATATGGACTTTTTTTCCCCAGCAGTTGTGTTTTCCATTAACCGTAAGTTTGAAATTGCGACAATAAACTTGCTTTGTGGAAACTCGCCACTTTTTTTGATCAAAATAAAAAGTTTTGCGCTCAGAGGAAATGGGACTGAATACTTTCAGACACTTTTCATCGTTTTATTGGTAAAAATATGTATAATTTTCTTTCTTCTTCACCACTTTGTGTTGTTTTCACATGAAATTCCAATGAAATATATTTATGTTTGTGTTTGCAATGTGACAAAATATGGAAAAGTTCAAGGGGTGTGAATACTTTTGCGAGCCACCGTATATGTTCATGCAGTTGAACCCATAACTCTGTTGTGTTAATATGTTTTCACGTTACATTTGTGAAATTGTAGACGCTACTCTGCCGCAAATTAGATGGGCATTTTAATAAGAGTTAATATTAATAGGCGTTCATGTTAAATTTCCACACTATAATCACAAGATCACAACAGCAAACAAAGAAGCCAGTTTTATGTGCAGAAATATAGAATCAGTCCAGTCTTTTTAGTCAAGGTTATAAAACATACAGCCGATTCCCAAAACCCCTCTTGTAATATTGGAAGACAGGAACATCAGTTCTGCTTTGCCTTCTTAAATATTTTTTTCACATGGTGTAAAAATACTCCATACTTTGATCACCAGGCTACTACATATCTTTTGGACTCTACACCGAGCAGAAATGATTTATTTATGAAAACCTTCAACTGTTTTGGAAACATTGAGACATATACCTCCATCACACCAGTACATTCCAGGCTTTTTTCCTGTGGTATAGGAGAATAACACTCCCATATTGCCTCACAACACATTGAAAACAGTGGCATAAGTAAATTGATCTCCACTCTTGACCGTGATATATTATTGAATCAGCTGGAGAGCTTGGTTAGACTCTCTGACACAAAACTCAACTGGTTTCAGTGTCACTGAAACAACAGGGGCTTCTTGTGACTTTCCATCAGAGCAGAGAACGATCACATGTGGTGTACCCCAAGGCTCCATCGTGGTGCTCCTTTTATTTAATAACAGATAAAGAAGAACAAGTTACCATAACTACACTGATGACACAGAGATCAACATCACAATGTCATCAGGCGACTGGGAACCAATTCAAGCAGATTCAAAGAGCAAATCAATGTGTGGATGCGCCATAACCTTCTTCAGCTGAACAAAACCAAACTGAAGTTATTATCCTTGGACCTAAAGAGTCCAACAAAACTAGCTTCAGATCAGGCCTGAAACCTGCAAGTAGCGATGGACTCTGACCTGAACCTTCACAGAAACATAAAGACAGTTACCAAGCCGGCCTTCTACATCCTGAAGAACAATTCCAAATTAAAACAGTGTTAGCAAATTGTTGTCCAAGTTCTAAAACTATACATCAGAATTAATGGATGAGAAAATCACAAATTAATGTGAATCTCTAGGACATCATTTCCAACGAAACCTATAGCAAATGAAACTTCTCCTCTTGTTTGGCCACTTTAATGTTAAGCTGGAAGCAAACGAGTTGAGGCTGCTGCACTAGGAGAAGTCACGGCCGGCAACCCGAGCTCACCCAGCAGTTTCATCCTGTCAGAGTCACGGCAAACACCACCAACACGCTCAACGGGAGGCTTCGCTGCCGGGCACACAGAGGCGACACACCTGCTCCGAGAGCCGCGCAGGCTCTGCGCTGGCTGCCGGGCCGAAGCAGAGCCTCCACCTGCTGTCAATCTGCGGCTCGCATCCAAATGGAGTCCGAAAGACGGAGGCCGAGCACACGGCACAGCAAGGCGGAGCAGGACGCGGCACTAATGCCCTCTGGTTGCCATTACTGCGAGAACTGAGGGGCAGTGAGGGTTATTCAATGAGGGTTATTCAATGAGGGTTATTCAATGAAGATTAATCAAACAGAAACTTTCCAAGAGAAAAGAGGTCTTCGTCATCCACTGATTGGTTTTTGTCTTGTTGTTTTTCTCTCTCTACTAATTTTAGCAATTCTAATTCTGTGGGTAAACGGGATTCTAGATGTTTATTTTATTCTTCATCCCATGATTGTGAATTAATTACTTATGTCAGCTGCAGAAGTGAGTTCAGGGTGTGTGTGAGACAGCAGGGGGCGTAAGCGAGGTTTTATTCTTTTAAAAAGGTCCATGAAAATGGATTTTGTGATTATTGAGAATTATGGCACCTTTTTTCTTCTTCCTGCTGCTTTTTCTCTCATGTGCCGCAACTATTGTAAGAGAAGGTGTTTGTGAGTTAATGATGAAATTGTTAAATCGAGTGAATAAACTGACTGACTGAAGACAAAAACGTTCAAACTTCTGTTAGCTTCTATCACCACAGTTAGCACAGCTAGCACTACTTCCTGTAAACAATGGTTTCTGTTCTCACAATCCAGGACTGTTTAGGTTTTATTCTGTGTTAGTATTAATCTTTGTGTTATCTATTAAATTTCAATTTGTTCTGGCCATATTCTGTTCAGTTCCTCGCTTTTGTTAGCGTTAAGAAGGTTGCTGTACGCAGGAGCATAAGCAACAACGGAAGCTATGCTAGCAAGCTTATCGCAACGTCTGTTTTACCTTAGCTTCCGTTGTGGCTTTTGAGTTTTGTTGACCATAGATAGATCACCGTAGCCTCTGGCCAATGGCCAATTTTTCTGCTCCAGAGACTATTCAGTCCTTTTTTAGTTATCAGTAAAACTAAAAACCAACAATAATTTTTCTCAATTTCACTGAAAAAGAAAATAAAATCCCATGCCGTGTAGAAACGTCAATAGAAATAGTAAAGCTGAAACTGAATCTCCACTTGTTGCTTCTGCCCACCAGTGGCGCAAAAGGCCGCTACGCAGTGTATGCAACGCATAGCGGCGCTGCACTAGAGGGGCGGAAAAACGATGTGGGGAATTTTTTTTCTAGTCAGCATTTTATGTACTTAATCGATGTTTGTGTATGAAATGATCAATAACAGAGGAACAGCACTGATCAGGCGCCCCTCCCTCCTGCCAGCCGCTCTCCCTCCCATACATTTAGCTCGGGCATGTGACCCTTCGAGAAGCGCAGAGGCGCGATTTTTTTATCATTATTATTATTTTTAAATAATAAATTGTATTAGTGCCTCGACAACAGGGAGCTAAAGATGGGCGCAGAAAAAAAAAACTCCGGGGCACAAAACAGAAAACAGAAGAGAGGGATAAAGATGTTGGAGAGACGAAGAAAAGCTTTTCAAAGTGGTTGAAAGACAGAAGGTCAATAATGTCAGTGTATCAACAAGAGAGATGTAAATATTCAGGTTAGCTTAAGCTAGGCTAAAATGACAGGTGGTTGTTGTTTCTCCGCCCCGTATTGAACTAAAACGATTTATTCCGTATTACTATAAATGTCTGATAGACAAACTATCACACATCTCAACAATAAGTGTAATAATAA
>CAEFZX010000169.1:0-24594 GCA_903066825.1 Alfaro cultratus | reverse complement strand
CGGTTAAAGGATTTTCAAAATAAAAGATCCTCCAGACTCAAATAATACATAAAACGGAAATATTTAATTATTTCTTGGCCCGGTACCGGTCCGTGGACCAATTGGTACCGGGCCGCGGCCCGGTGGTTGGGGACCACTGCTTATAAAGGACCAAGACTGTGAGAAGGAGCAAAACCATCTGGAAAGGTTTTAGTAGGAATCCACATTCTGTAGAATTTACACATAGAATTAGCTATTTACAGAGAAATACAGAGATCATCTGTAAATCTCTGATTGGTGCATCTCAACACATTGGTTTAATACTCAGCGTCAACTTCTGAATTTATATTCCAGTTCACTCTGATTTATTTTCCCAAAGCTCATATGTTGATGCAGAAAAGAAGGAAATATGGACATCTTTAAAATCCCGTAGAAGTTAGAAAATAATTAACGCCGTTGGTTCTCTGTGTTTTTGCAAATCTGTTCTATATGCGCATTTACAAAATTTCATTCGGTTGCATTACTTGCACTAATTCTCCTTTTCAATGGCTTTCCGTTGTATTTTGGGTGGAAGGGGGCTTTTTTATTTCAATGAACCACTTCCCATATACTTGTTGCTACTGTACGTCAAAGAGCTCAACTGTTGTTTTCTACGTCTGAACTGACAAGTCAGCTGTGCTGTTTTTTCTTTCTTTAGTTAACATTTCTGTTGTTGCTGTCAAAGTGGTGGCAGGGCGAAGCTTTTTATCTTGTGAATAATTCAACCTGTAGGATTTTAAACGATGTGCCTCCTGCTCCGCGACGCCACATGTTGGAAGGCTTTTAGTTGTCGTTTTCAATTTTAATTTATTGTTTATTTATTTTATTGCTTATGCTGTTGGTCTTCTTTACTGTCAGGCCTACAAACCCGTGTTTGTCGCTCTGTCCTCCCGTTTCGTGCCGTGTGGCGTTGCTCTGAGAGAACTGTAATGGATCAGGTCAGAATCAAAGTCACAATCAGCTTTTCAGATGAATCACAGTCTTTTTTTCCCAAATTATAAGGTAGTTGGAGATTATGATTTTACGTTGCTGCAAGCAGTTACCTTGTACATAAAATCTTTTTCATTTTTTTTACCATGCACATTAATGTTGCCTGCAGATTATGTGTAAGCAGTTCTGATGTGCGTTCTGTAGATTCATACCGTTACCTAGTAATCTCAACTCTTAGATTTCTGTGACTAACTGATAGGATGAGCCTAACAACAGCTTAATTTGATGCAATAAAGTGATTCATATGTACACAGGTATGTTTGCACTTTTTCTTTAAGAAGCTCAGTTGTAGATTTATGCTGTATTAAAATGGTAAATATTGTTGTCACAGTATCAGTTTGTGCAATATTCATATTGTCAAGAACTGTTTGGAGTGGGATAGTTGATGGATGATGAAGTCCAAGTGTTACAAATTCACCTTTTTATGCTAATGTAATATTTAACGAGTTAGTTTCATACTGAACACTAACGATGTTTCCCAAAATGCTAAAGGCAAGAAAGAAGGGAATTTATCGCATTGCAATTTTTAATAATATGATAGTGATATTTTGAAAACAAGGCTGGGGACAGTTTTCAAACATCTAAGAACAATTATAGGTGTTTTTTTTTTTGTTTTTTTTGCTAAAATTGTTTTATTATTTTATGAAGGTGATCATATGAAAGTATAATCAACATGGTGTCAAACGATGACACCATGGATGTTGACAAATTAGCAGAAGAAAGTCGATGTTTCGGAGTGACCATCACAAAGCCCAGATGTCAGCAGCATTTTAGCAGCTGGCCTACAAACCTGAGTCACTTTGAGTTTGTAGAAGGAAACGCAAAATGTTTAACCAAAGCTTAAAATGCCATTCTAATAAATATGACAGAAATTAATGGAACTTTATTTATTATTTTTAAAAATTCACTAATTATTCTGGTGTTTAGGGCGAAAATGTAATCATGTAGTTTGATATTTGCTAATTGACCTTTAATAGAAAAATCTTCATCTGACTTAATGTTGGTGAGGAAGTTTTTTTTATTTTATTTTATTTTCTGGTGATTGAATGTATCTGATTAAAATGATACATGATGTTTCTGGTCATCAATGTTGAAAGTGTTTGGCTAACAGATAAAGAAACTTACTATACGCTGAAACTATTAGAGTTTCATAGCAAAGCAACAATAGATTAGTCCAGACCAAAGCCTATTCATTTGTTGGAATGGCTCAGTCAAAGTCTAGACCTCTAACCAACTCAAGCCAGTTTGTTCATGTAGCACCAATTCTCCAATTTGTTAGTCTATCCCAATAAAATACAAACGGAAGGAACTGTTTGTATTCTTTTTAGAATATTTAAGTGTAAGTTGCATCAGAAGCTTAAAAATGCTCAGACTTTATGATCCATCCAACCCTGCATGGATTTAGATCCGTGCTGATTTCTTGGCCTTACATTCATGATAAATAAGTTCATGTCCTTGTCCTGCAGAAGGAGTCTTATTACAACCCTCTGGGAAAATAAAATGGTACCAGCCACCACAGGATCAGACCTGGCCCTTCGTTGGAGATATGGACAAAAATGGAGATGGAATAAACACCTACACAGTAATGCAGGTGTAGGTGTTGGTGCCAGTGGAACAGCTGAGGGAGAACAATTTAAAGTCTTTTTAATTTGTCGTTAAAACTTCATTAAAATGAGGAGCTGCGATATTACAGCCCAGAGGGAAAATCTCATTTTCAAACCTTCCTGGATTTTCTCATTTCTTTTGCTTTCCCCTGAAAAATATTTTAGTCTATATTTGCAGATCAAATGCTACATCACAAAGGTGTAACTCTGTATAATGAAGTTAAAGGCAAAGGTAATTTTATTTATACAGCACATTTTCAGCAAAAAGGCAATACGAAGTGCTTAAGAAAACATTTGTTGAAGTTCTCTTTAACACTGCAGTCTTACAGTAGCTAATTCAGTAGTTCCTGGTTATTTCCCACTGTGCATTGTTCATGTCCAATTTGCTCTTTTTCTATATTTCATAATAGTCAACAAAACTTTGATCCCATGTAAAAAAATATTGGTCAGAACAACTGCAGTCGTCAGCAGCAAAATAATTAATATTTTTCAGATGGTTACTGCTGTTTCTGTTCCTTAATGTTTGCAAATATCTGTTTTTTGCTATTTTTTTTTTTTCTTTAAATAAACCCACATGCCTAGAGTCACTCTATAACAAGTTATTGAAATTGTACAAAATTGTCAGCTTCACAAACAAAGCAATGCTGCAATTTATTTTTACACCAGAGGCAGAATTTCTCACTTCCAAATTATAAAAATCGACTACGACGCCCAACTAAATCAGAATTCCAACCTGTGAAGTCGGAAGAGTAACCAACACAGATTTAAAAATGTGGCATAGCACCTGCTTGTTTTAAAGTATTGACAGTATTGAGTACAAACAGGTTATTGTTCCTCTGACAGTTTGTGTTTCATTAAATCTGTCTCGCCACACAGCAGAGCTCGCCTAGCAACCTGTTTGCTAGCTAACATGCCTTTGTTTGGCTAACACACCCGATCACATTAAAATACACAAAAGTTTGTGGTTAAAACATGACAAAACATGAAAAGGTCCAAAGAAGGGGCGCACCGATTGCAGTTTTCCAGCCGATTACCAGTCACAATTTTTTGTAAAGCCTCACTTGCTGAACTCGAATTTGGCCAATACAGATTTTTTATCCATAAATTTTTTTGTCTAAAACGTCACTAAATATCTCGACAAAATTGACAAGTTGGCAGCAGCGACTATTATTAATGGTAGACATACAGGCGTGACCCGGTGGGGGGGTCTGTCAGTCAGCCCTCTCTTACAGCAGCGGGAAACGGGACAGTGGCTGATTTTCAGACGTATGCAGCGGTAGATATGATCGGTTTCATGTGGAAATGTCAGCCGATAAATTGGTGTTCTCTCAATCAAAAGGTAAGGATGCATTTTTAAGGTAATGTAAATATAATTCTGCTGAGGCTTGAAATGTCTGTCTTTTTAGTTTCACATAAGTTTTATTTACTCAACAGCATTTTATAATCTTCATTTGAATGTATGGGGCATAAAATACAGAAAACACCTCAAATTCTAACAGAAACGAGAAGGAACGTTGGTGTTTATGCAACCTTCTTCCTCCTGACTTCATTGTGATACCTAATCTTGTGTCAGAGGTCAAAGATTCCGCTTTGATGCCAAGTTTAGCCCAAAGGTCAACCTTCCCATGAGACCAGAGCAAGAAGAAAAACTCGCCAGCTGTCCCCCACTCTCTCCAGTCTGTTGACCTTATTCCTCCTCTCTCATTCCTCTGTGACTTTCCCCACATTTAAATCCAGCCAGGAAAGACGGAGGGAGTGAAACCTGGCAGCAGCCAGGTGAAGGCTTGGTGTGGTTGGTGAGTTCACTGTCTGCTGGACATTTCCATGTTTGGATCGTGCTGACAGCGGCTGCTGCTCCCAGCTTCACCCGCTCTGTTTATCTGCTGCGGCATCAGAGGTGAAAGCACCGGTCATGTGGCTGTTGTCTCAGCGGGAAACCAGGTTTCCATCTTCACCAACAACTTTAGGGTTAGATACTGAGATCCAAAACCAGATCACCATGCAGCGTCACTTGTGAGTATGTTCTTGCCCCTCAGATGCATGTTGCCTTAGAGTTTTACTGCAGGGTTATGCAAAATCACCAATTATGGAATATGGTTTTCTTAAACTATGATGTTGAATTTCCATGTTGGAATATTTTCTTCGTCAAACAGATGACCGACTTCTGCACAGATAAACAGTTTCCTTTCAAGCAGGCTTGTGTTCAAAACAAAAACTCAACATTTCATCTCATACCAATGAAGCTTGAAGAAACACATTTCAACACACAGACAGATCAGGTGTATTAAGAGAAGTGACTTATTTAGAACTTTAGACAACAGCTTATCTTGTAGAGAATGTAAAAAATATATTTTTACAATCAGATGCTTCAAAACTAGAAAACAAAGTTGCCCTGATTATTTCCAGACATGATGTGACTAGAGGCCTTCCATCCACGCAGTGCGCTTTCGTGTCGGTAGCAGCTGGGACAGCGAGTTCTCAGGTTGCGCGAACGGACGGCAAATGATTTACAGCAGTCAGAAATAGTGCAAGTTCCGGCACGGCTGATTTTCTTTCCGAGTCCCCAGAAGCAGGACGAGTTTCCACTGCAGAGGGTCACTGGGGAAACTCATCACTGACACACAAACACTTTCACCTGTAGGGTGAAGATGAAGTGAAGCAGGAGGCTAAAAGAGTTCACTGTTTTGCTGTCTTACACTGTTTTGTGTTCTTCAGGAACAGAGATGGCTCATCTGACCTTTTAGGAACCCAATCAGCTCTATACGACGGAAAGTCAGGACTGTGAAGACCCCAGAGAATACCGCTACGGTATGAGTAGTAGAGATCCACCGATCCGAAATTAATATGTGCATCAGAGAAACACTGCAACATGCAAAACATGTGAGCGCAACACTGTGCCACCATCATGAGGACGGAGAACACAGGCAGTGTGATCTGAACCAGGTTTTTCTGAGAATAAGTTGGGCTGCAGAGCATTTTAAGGTTTCAGTTTTACTGTAAATTATTCTTACTGTAAACAGATGACCAATACTGCTTGGTTAACATCTGAGTTGCTCACGGCCCTGATCCTTCACTTTCATGCTTCAATCTTCATGTTTTTCCACCGGACCTTGCTTCGTGCTCCTCTGTGTTGCAGGTATCAGCACTGCTGTCTGCAAGATGCGACAAACGCCTGACGCAGACATAAATTACACAGTAGCTCATGCCATGTTCTGGGATATTGGAAACAGAGATCCAGTTCAAAGTTCTCTGAGATTGTTAAAAATAAAACCCAACGTGTCCTGCGTTGTTCAGGTTAAAGGAGGACAGAAACAGGATTATTCATCATCTTGCTTGAGTGTCCTGCAGGCAGGTCTGAGCATATTACTCACAAACGGTCATAGAAAGGCTTCTGAGGACAACGCTAGGCCAGAAATAGCTGGAGCTCTCCAAAACTATGTGAAAATGGCTTCCTGCCTGTTTTTTAATATTCACATTACTTTGGGAGACATTTGTTGCCATGTTCCTACTGGGTATTGCTGTGTGTTCCTGTGTTTAATCCTGGATGTTATTACTGCAGGTGGTTACCACCCTGTCCAGATTGGCGACTCTTTGAACAGAAGATACCAGGTGGTGTCTAAGCTTGGCTGGGGCTTTTTCTCCACAGTATGGCTCTGCATGGACCTCAGGTGAGGTTAGTTTAGGAGAGGAAAGAGTAAAGCAATTAGTGTGGGGCACAGCAGTGGCACAAAGGTAAAGCACATGACTTTGCATATCTCTGTATGCGAGTCATGTTCTTTACACATGATTCGCATAGTCATAGGAGGAACCTGGATAGTCCTCTACGTAAAAAAAAATAAAATAATAATAATAATGTTTTCTTTTGCCTCCATGAAACACTTTGTGTACACCGGTTTGTGTCTGTGACATTAAATCCCAAAGATGCACACTAAAGTTTGTGTTTGTGTTGTGATGAAAGGTGAAGAACCTCAACCACTCTTTCCAAGTCCCTGTATTGACTTTCAGTCTTTCAATTGATACTTTCTACAGTTTTGTCCACAGCTAATAAAAATCAGAATGCTGGGGTGTTTGTGTTGGCAGGTCGGGTTGGAGGGTTGCTGTTAAGGTCCTGAAGGCTTCGCTCAGGCGGGACTGGATGAACAGGATCTTCCACTATACGTTAGCTCTGCTTCCAGCCTGTTCTTGTTGGTGTCTGCATGTCCATGGCAACACGAAAACACAACTTCCTGTCTTACTGTTCATCGTTCCTTTTCTCCTGTCCCTCGTTGATCAGTCCAGTGGTCCAGTTAGCCGTCACCCCTCCAGCCAAAGGATCGTTCAGCTGCTTGATGAATTCAAGCTGGCTGGGGTCAACGGGCTCCGTATCCTTTGTTTGTTCGCTTAGCTTTCTGAACTTTAGGCACGGAGGATGTGTAGCAAGGGTCAAATTGTAAAGTGTGGACTCTGTGTTCAGTGTTATTCTGCTTCCAGATGAGTTGGAGTGTAAGCATGTAGATTATGGTTGTTTTCACACCTGATAGTCCAGTAGACTGAGTTCGATTGAGGACCAAACTTTTAGCTGAAAACTTACTACAACCTTTAGCTGGTACAGTTCACTTTTAAAGTGGAGTCACATCTTTTCATATTTGAACTGCACCAGAGTTCACTTCAACCAATCACATCAACCATGGACTGTACATTCATACTCCCCCAAACAAACCAGACTTTCTAGGCAAACGAACTAGAGTTTTGTTAAAGCGGTCTAAACAGGGTTGTTGTGAAGGCACCCTATAAAACTGTCCTTAGCCTGGGATGACGAGACCTGTGCCTGGTTCTGGAGCTGCTGGGGCCCAGCCTCAGGACCCTGCAGCTCTGTTTTGGGAATCCAGGCCTGATACATCCTTGGGTCAAGCAAATACTCGCCCAGGTAGGTAACAAAAACACAGTAACCTGTGGATTTGACTGCATTTATATGCAATTATTAGCTTAAAATAAAAATCAAACTTTTTTGTGACCATTTTCAAGAAAAGCAAAGAGTTGGTACTACAAATGATAAAGGAGTTTTTGTTTGATCAGTCTTTCTTTAATGTAAGAAACATCTGAATTCTCCATCTCTCTGCAGGTCCTCCAGGGCTTGGACTACCTTCACACTCGATGTAAGATCATCCACACAGACATTAAGCCAGAAAACATTCTGCTGCACCTGAAGGAGCACAGCCATATTACACCAGCAGGGGGCAGCAGCTCCCTCTCTTTACCAGCTGTAGAGGGGAACAAGACCACAGGCACAGTTGTTTTCTTGTTTACAGGCTTCAGATATAGAAAGTTTATCATCTGCAGATCAGTAACATATATTAAAAAAAACTAAATGTAATATATCAGCAAGGGGGGAAAAACTGACTCATTCAAATATTTTTTTTAAATTCTGCTTTAAATATTAAAGCAGTTATTTATCTAAACTGAACTGAGTTCAATGCTAATTTGACTATTTTAGAGACAGAGGAAGTGAATCTGTTCAAGTTAAAAGACATTTCTGTGAAGATTGCTGATTTGGGTGGTTAGTACTCCATGTTTCACTGACAGCAGTGATCTGTCTTCACTAGCACTTTTCTTCCACTTGAGGTTTACCTCATAATACTTACAAATATGTCTATTTTATGTTTAAAAAGCTGTCTGCTGACCCCTAGTGGCCACAAAATAGTTTAGACATTTTTGAAAAGGTTTCTATTAAAATGCCAACCATTTTAATAAATATTCATAATATAAAACACTAAAGTATTGAAAGTCAAAAACTATACACACGACTCTAAAAGTCAGAGTGGCGTATTTGCCGTTTTCTGATGTCCTGTCTGACTGTTTTGTCCTTCACCGCTCTGACCCAGTACAAGCATTTCCGTGAGGAGATCCAGACCCGTCAGTACCGGTCTCTAGAGGTCCTGCTTGGATCTGAGTACGGTCTGCCAGCTGACGTCTGGAGTGTAGCCTGCATGGTGAGATACCAGCTGACCACAGTTTGATGATGTTTTCATGTTACTCTCTAGAACTAATGTATCTTTTTGGGAACTTTTGGTAATTTCATTTGTGGGAGTTCGTAGAAGGGGTTAAAAAATATCAATTGAATCTTTAAATTTATTAATCACAACTGATGTTAAAGTATACAACCTTTTTCTCAGGTAATACATTTCGGTTGACATTAAATACCCTCTAGGTGTTAATAACTAAGTGCTCAGCTGTGATTTTGACTCATGCTTACTCTCTGACACAGCAACCATTAACTAATATTTAATAGGAGATTAAGAAAGTAATGTTTTGTGAAACTGCTTAGTTTGGTTAAAGAAACAAAAGCGTTGTCACAGTCTCTTTAACTAGCCACACACGTGACCTGAACGTTCCCTGGATGCTCCCAGGCCTTCGAGTTGGTCACTGGAGACTCGTTGTTCCTCCCCAAAGCCGGCGAGTTCATGTCCCTGGAGGAAGGTGGGTTTAATTCAGTGAGCTGACACTAACGGCGAGAGGAGGCACGCACCGACACAGGATTAAATGGGATTACCACGCGCCTTCATTGTATCTGGAGATGCTAATTTGTCCTGAAACTGTGTGTGTGTTGCGTAACATTTGTGGTGCCTCCATCCACCTCAGACCACATCGGCCAAATCGTCGAGCTCCTCGGCAGACTTCCTCCAGATGTTGTCCAGTCAGGCAAACATTCAGCTGAATACTTCAACCGAACAGGTACAACTACACCTTCTTCTTCTTCTTCTTCAAAACTAAAGTTTAGCTCAATTTCTAAAACAAAGCCTGTTTTTTCACTGTTTGTTGCTGTGCAGGTGATCTCCGTCGTGTTGGTCCACTGAGGCCGTGGAGACTTTATGACGTTCTGGTGGAGAAATATAACTCTCTGCTAGAGGAGGCCTCTGAATTCTCAAACTTCCTTCTCCGTATGCTGGATTATCACTCAGAGAGAAGGGCAACTGCTGCACAGTGCCTTCAGCACCCATGTTTGACCTCCAGTTAACCTCCTGAAGACCCTGTGGGCATAAAGGACATGGAAAGTTCTCACAGCCAGATGTTTTCAGCAGCAAGATCTCAATGGTTTCAGGGCATCTTTGAATTTTCATATTTGGGGAATTCCTGCTGTACTTATTTAGCATCAGAAAGAAAATCTTCTCCACTTCAGCTTAACGAGCACTTAAGGCTTTTTTTCTTTCTCTCGTTTTCTTTATTCTCCCTGAATTTTGTTCTAGAGACCTTAGGTATACAAATCTTTATTGTCTTTACACTGATAGACTTGAGCCTGAACTGTCATGACCATCAAAAGGTTTTCATTCATTCGTTTTAGTAAGTGTTCTTAAAAAAAGGCTTTTTATTTAATTGCGGTTTTACAGCAAAGTAATAGATTTTCCTCTGACATGTTTTATGAAAACAATGCTAAATGAATGTTGAGTGAATTTTAGTCTGCAATTGTCAGACAAACACTGTTGCCTGTGTTAGCTTCTTGGTGTATTCTCACAAAATGTCTAGCAGGAAGCAATCGTTTCTCCAGAGCCGAGACCTTCTTTATGAAGCAAAACGTAGAACCAGGAGCTGCTTTTTCCCAGCTTACAAAACATCTGAACTTTGAAATTAGGACTGTTTGTTCTTTATCAGCACTTGTGTCCAGAACACAGCAAGGAGTTTGCAATTATGATGTAAAATATACACACATATGATATGTGCACCTTTTGTGACTGAATTGTGACATATCCCCTAATGGAGAACAGGCAATAAGCATAACACTGGCAACACATGCAGCAATGTCTGCTAACGCGAGTATCAGAAGAATTTAATGTAGGTCAGTAGGGTGGTATGTAAAGAAATTTAGAAATTTATTCAGTAGTCCAAATTATGATTGCGTAGGTTTATTGAATATTTCATATTCCATATCAAACTGACAAATTAGCACAAAACCTTTGTAAGCTAGCTAAGATGGATAAGACAGGTCAAAACACAGCTCTAAATATGTGATTTGTGCTTGGTGGTAAAATCATCACATAATCATAAGTGTATATGTTTAAAAAAAAACATTAATCCCTTTTTTACTGCTGTTGCTAATTCTTGTTTAAACAGCTTCCAAACTTATTTCATCCTATTGCTAAATGATGAATGTTCCACACATACCAACCATCATTTATAAGCTCTTTGCCACCATAATAATCAGCCAGGCCAGATTTTTCAAGCTCTCAGGTTTTTATACTAAATACCTACATTTAAATCTATTCCATGTGTTCAAATGAACTACTTAATTTAGAAGAAACACATATAAATATAACTGCAACAAAATTCACACAGTAAGAGGTTGAATACATAAATACAGAGAGAAAAACTTTGCATGTTTATGGTTTCCAGAAATATGAGTGGGGAGGAACGGGGATTGAAGTTGTACATCCATCAAACAGAACAAATGTTTAGTGGAGCTATGATGAGTATTTTTAAAATCTATTTAAGACATGAAAATAACAAGTAAAATGAACAAAGACTTTATTGTAATGCATTTAAGGCAGAAAGTACATGTGGATGTTTGATATGTAGTATAGTGGCGTACAAGGAAAACACATCTCACAATTAACATTCATCAGTATCCAGAAAAATGAATGCATAAGAAATAAATGAAACCATAAAACGTTAAAAATTACTAAATATTGTCAGTATTTCAGAACTTGCCAACTGAAGAAATGTCTCGATCTGATTCTAGGTATCTTTGCGTTGCCAGTTAAGTCGCTTTTAAATGGTCGGTATCTTTTTACATGCCAGGTTTCTGAAACAGTAGCATTAAGAGAGACTATTGGCTGTGGTAGCTTTCTGTCAGCTTCAGAGTGCAGCTTAAGAAATGGTTATATTAAGATGTTAAAACAGTAAACGACTGACTGGACTTCAATCAAAACAGCATTTGTTAGCGTAGCACTACAGCAAACTCAAACTGTCTAACGTAAAAACACTTTTAGCAGGAACAAGTTAGTTTCTAGCTGATAAAATAAATGGACAGAACACACTAGCGAGTGAGTTCAATGGGGAACAATCACAAAATACTGAAGAAACGCTGGATTGTTCTCCTGCATTTCAGAACTGCTGTGTTTACAAGCAAATACATAGCATTGGTTTTAATGTTTGGGAATTTGTTCCTGCAAATCACTGATCAGTACCACCAACAAAAGACCCTCACTTGGACATCTACCTGCCAAAAGTAATGAAACATATAGAATATAGAATTTAAATAAGCTTAAATGTCTTTTTACCCACAGTTAGTCTGAATCCGTTTCATATTGCATGGTATTCTTGAGATGAAACTTTCAGATGGACTTGAAATACCATTCTGGGTTTAGCCTCTTTTAGCTCTGTCTGCCATTGCATCTCAAACACCATGCAATTCATTGGCTCTTAAACCGTTCAGCTTTACATATAGTAAACAGCAGCAGCAATGACTTGACTAAATCAGTTGTATAAGGGCATAATGAAAGCATATGCATCACCACAGTTTAAATCTTTTGTATTGATTATTGGTGTTTCATGACAAAGTGGGTTGTGGACCCAATTGAGGAAGCCTGACTAATAAATCCACTACGGATGTGACTTTATGTCTAATGTCTTTGACTGAGAAAACTTGTCGATTTCAGTCTCCAGAGTTAAACCAAAGCAGATGGAGAAAGCACAGAAATCTACGTCACTCTGAAGCACCTCAACTTTGGTTCAACTGCTTAACCAACAGTTTTCATTTTTACATCAAGCAGTGCCCTCACAAAAACCTTCTACATCATCAAGGTAAAATGCCCAAGTCTGTGGGACAAACCTAAAAAGTAATGACACACGAACATTGTTTGCTTTCACCCTGTGATGTCAACCAATCCAGCTGTAGGCGCGGCACTCCACCAATGGGTTTTCCTTGTAAACGACCATATATCCGCAGTCTGTCCGCACCCGATGACACTTCTTTGGCCATGAGGTAGGTTTCATCGGCCTGCAAAAAGGCAGCAAGCACTTGTGAGTTGCCAAGCTTTGTAAAATGAAAATGAACAAATGATAATCAAAGAGAGGGAGAATCTACTGACGAGTAGCAGTAGAATCCAAATTCATGACAGAAGCACTTATCACAGCCTCTCCTGAAGGTATCCCCGGGTTTGAAGAGCTTGTCCTTGTACGAACAGATACCTGAGGAGAAAACAAGCGCCACAGTTGAGTTGCTGTTTGATCTGGAGTGGAGACATATCGAGGAATCCAAAGGTACGACCAAGCTAGGTGAAAATGTACTTCACACATGATCCATCGAGAGGACTTTTACTTTCCCCTCTCAGTGAAGGATGTGACATCTCGCTGGGAGAGGTCATGCATGCTAATGGCCAAACCTAGCGTCCTCTGTAAGCTCTCCCATGCCTGAAGGCCGTGAAAAGCTTTCCACATGTGGTTTGTCACCTTGAAAAGGGAGGTCAGAGGAAGCGCACTAATCTGTTGCGAAGAGCCCCAAGAGGCCAAATGCAAGGTCAGAATACGCCAGATGAAAGTTTGTTGTCATGCATTTCGAGCCGCTTCAACTGCTGACAGTAGCAAGCTAGGGTTGCTTAAACGTTTCAAACTTCAGCTATGCAGAGCTTTACAGGCTTTTGATTAATAGCTGCTAGGAAAAAAAGGAAGATGTGCTTACCTTTTTGGCGGTACACGGAAGCTTCCAAAGTTTCGCTGCTCAACAGAAGGATGAGAGCAAACAGCAGCCATGAAGAGGACCGCTGAACGTTATCTGCTGGTTCTGACATCGTGAAATGAAAGACGTATCAACCCTTACTCAATAAGTTTCAAGTTGTGAAGTCAAATCCAAATTCCAGCAGTCCCCTTTGAGAGTCTACTACAGACTACCTAATATTTATAGTCTAACAAATCCGCTCAGGGGAGGAAAAAAATGTCTCCACATGTTTTGTTTTGTGTTTTCTTCCAACTTTTGTTCCGGAGTGAGCTGTGTTTGGATCTTGGCTGTGTACTCATGCATCCCTAAGTATTAGCTTCAGCTGATGCCACATAAACGTGGCTGTAAAGAAAGGCCAGCACTTTGTGACGGTCAGCAAGCGTCATCAGTGGTCTCCGAACAGCTGGGGTCTCTTGTCTCCGTGCTTACCGTGATTCTTTTTGCTCCCCCTTCATTATTTATCACCTTCAAGCTGGAACAAACAGATGCTGACTCTTGAAAGTTTAATCTATTTTTATGACTGCTGACTCGTGGACGGCGGGAAGCGTTCTTTGCTGACATTAGACTTTATCTGATGGACCAAATTATCCCAACATCCCATTTTATACCAGCAGAAATGAACAAATTACATCTAATCAGCTTTTCTCTGTAGCGTTTAAATATAACCACCAGACTGGGGACTGCAGAACAAAGAGAAAATGAAGCATCAGAGTTTATACAGGACATTTTCTGTTAAAGGTTTAAGTTGCTTTAACAGATAACCAATAAAACACAATGTAAAGACTCATTTACTACCAAACAGCGGTTTGGTTGTAAATGGCTCGGAACAAAAGTCTGGAGTCTTTCCTTTTTTTCCTTTTTACTTAATCTCTGGTAAACAGAAAAAACAAGTGAGATGACCAAAAAATAATAATAATAATAATTTTAATGCTTTTGGAAATCCATGTTGTGTATGTTAAGGCAGCTTTAATGGGACAATGTTATTTGCTCAATTTATCTTCACTTGTGTTGCAATAAGCATGACAGTTTTTTTTTTACTGTTTGATCGGCAGAAGCTGTAATAAATACTGTAAATAAGACACTTTGGCAAACTGTAAAATGAAAATCACCTTTGCACTCTTGTATGCTTTCTAAGTATTCAGTACGAATGCTTTTAGATGCAAAGCAATGGATCATTATATTCACTGATTTACAAAAACTGTTCAATCGATCAGCTCCACTGAAACACACACGACCTTTGTACAGAAGAATGACTGAAATCCCTTCATTATGATGCAAAAGACTGATGGACAGAAGAACTGCTTTAACTTATCGCTGCTTAAGGTGCATTTACAGATTCCTCAAACATACTTTGTTGTTCACACACAGCTTTTTGTTTCTCTACTTATTTGCCTCATCAGTAATAACACAATGGAATCTGTTAAGTGTTTTTTTTTTTTCACTTTCATGACTGTACCTGAAAACCTGCCATGCGGTAGATATACTACAGAGAAATGATGCATCTGACATATTTTATTTCCTGTTTCTTCCTACCAGAAGCACACTTTGCAAAATCTAGTGTCATGGTCAGGTACAAGAAAAACAGAATAAAAAGGAGCGTTTCCCCCAAAAACCTTAGAAAATTATGAAGAACAAGTGATCAAGGCCAACATTTAAATACAAAGACAATGAACACAAAGAGTCTTACATTACGATAGAAAGATCAGGAAGTTCACAGTTATGTCATGACTACAACATGTCTCCATAGCACACAAACCCACACATGGACACAGATTTCACAGGATGGACCACAGGGCAGTTTGTGGTTGGCCCCTTACTTCCTGACAGCCTGAGGTCAGTAACCATTTAACAAACCATCCTCTGACAAAAGAGAAAACAAACCAGACAGCAACAGACTGGAAGGAAGCCACTGCAAAGCCTCCAGGTTAACTCTACAGTTACGCAAGATAACATTGTAATAGCTCGGTGTTTGGACTCTTGGTGTCTTTGCTGTTTCTCAACTTGATGTCAAACAGAATTCTAACTCTAGAGGATTCACATTGCACAGGAAGCTAAACTTTCTTCAAGAGATCCAGGTGGAGCTAGCTAGTTGACTAGCAGTATATAGCAAGAGTTAAATTTGAACTTTAAAGAAGGAGGCTTGACCTATTATTCTACCAAACCAGTAAAGAATGCCTGTTTGCCTTCTGCCATATTCTTTTCGTGACACAGACAAATGTTTAAGGCTTTGTTTACTGTCTGGACATTGAAAGTGTTTTTGGATTTTGATTGGGGGAAAAGCTCCAGGTTTATGCGTTCGGCACATGTGTCGTTTCAGTTTCACACTTGCTTCACATCTTCACTGGAGGTGTTCCTGAAAAGTTTCCCTCCAAAACAGGAATTCATTTCAGAGCGATAACACCTGCACACAGTCTTCCACTTTCAACCCCATCTGCAGCCTTCTGTTGCTGTTTCAAAACCATCCCTTCTTTCAAATGTAAAGGACTGCTGACTTTGAAATTATTTTACCTCTGCTATTTTTAACTTCATGGAACTCCAAAGAAGAAATTATATATATTTAAGTCAATGTTGTTTTTAATGGTTATTTAACTTTCCAAGAATTTAAGAATTGCTTAAATTGTTTGCACAACTTTTTGAAAAATCATTGAAAGTATGAAAATGAGACACAAATACAAGGAAGTTCACAGGATTTAAATTTGTCCTTGCTGTACCATCTCTTTTTTTTGTTGCTGTTTTTATAGTTTTACCTTTGAGTGACCTTGCAAGCTTTCGTTTGCCACTTTGCTGAATTACCCCACTGAATTATACTTAAGAATATTTTAAATCTATTTCAATAACTGAAAAGAATCATCTTAATTAGTTTTTTAACCTCTCTTAACAGAACATTTAAACTGAGGTTTTATGGAGTCCGAATGATCGTTGCAGTGAAAAGATCCAATTTCTCTGGATGACTGAGCTCAGTAACTAAACCACATCTGTAAAAGTGAAAGAATCTCAAAGGTCACCGTCACCTTGTGAGGTAACTGCAGGTTTTTCACCTCACCAACATCCTGTCATTTGCATTCTTGCTGAAAACCTCCAGGTTTATGTTTCACCTCCTGGTGAAGCTGGTGGAGGTGGAGGCTTTGGTCAGATGTGTGTGGTAGCAGTGAGGTAGGTTGAGGTCAGAGCTTCTTCATGACCAAACCAGGCTGCATGTGGCTGCATGAGTGTTGCTAAGTGAAGGTTTGCCTCCAGAGTGTGGTGGGTCCACAGCCTGTTCTAGGAAGCACAGATACAGCAGAATAGGACCACACACACACACACACACACACACACACACACACACACACACCCACACACACACACACATGTGCGCGCACACAGTGTGGCATTCGTTCTCGTAGCAACGCTGGCAAGTCCAAGTCGACTCAGTTTACAGAAGCACAGAGCAGCGCGAAGCCCCTCCCCCTGGCTCTGATTGGTTGTTTCTGACCAGGAGAGCTTAATTTCGTCAGATAGCAAAAGTATCTCAGGGAGGCAATGGATCTTTTCACAGTTGATCTGCCTCATACTATCACGACAGTATGAGCTTTAGCATACATAGATAAAGATGAAAGTTACATATTCCAGCTTTTACATGTTAGTATCTACAGTGGCTTTCAAAGACCAATATCTTTGAGATGCAAAACAAATTCAGTCTTCTCCTGCTTTCTTCACCCTTAATGTGACAAATTCTGTTCAATTCAATTGAAAAACAAGCAAAATTGTTTGAGAGAACACTGTAAAAAAAATGCAAGAAGATACCTGATTCTTTATGTCAAGTTTATTTGTATAACTTTTTTTTAGCAATAAGGCTTTACGTCATAAAACATAATACAGTAACCAGTTATGGAACAAGCATTAAACATTACATTTGTCAAATGCCATCAAAATCATCAACATACAACAAATATATTGATCAGTGCTTGTTATTATTAATCAGAGGCAGCTCTAAGCAGGTGGGTTTTAGTCCTGATTTAAATGAACTCAGTGTTTCTGCTGTTTTTCAGTTTTCTGGAAGTTTGTTCCAGAGTTGTGGTGCATAGAAGCTGAATGCTTCTCCTCTATGTTTGGTTCTGAGGGGTACAAACCAAACATCCGTTATAGTTATGCTAATTAACCTATACAGAATAATTCCACACAAATGGATGCTTTAAAGCCTTTATTTCAGTTTTTATGATTATCTTCTGCTCACAGCTGCTAAAAACAGCATTTAATATTAGTTTACAGCCGACCAATAAACAACATTTTAACCAAGAAATGTGGGCTTAATAAAAAGTAAGTCTAATACCTGCTTAAAGGTTCTAATTTTCAAAAGCTGTTTTTAATCGGAAAAACAAACATTGTTGGAATGGATCAGATTTATTGAATATGAGAGTATTTGAGGCTTCGTCCAAATCGAGAGAATGCAGAATTTAACTTTCAAATATAGGATGATTCCATGTTGCAAAGGACATGCAGCAATCCAAGACTCATACAGCTTGATCAGACATGGCGAACCTGTTCTTCAGCTGGCTTCCTCCATCTGATCTGACTCTATCCTGTTCCTCAACCAACTGTGTGATAGAATCTCTCCTATGAGGCAGGGGCTGCGTATGTAAACCCCATCAACAAAAACTGGAACTGAATCTGAAAAAATAGGTTCAGGTTTGTTTTTTTTTATAGATATACACACAATCAAGTTATTACTGTTATTGCTGCACAGTCATATTCAATCAACTACAACAAGCATTCTGATGAGGCTTAAAGGAAGCTTTTGAAAATAACTTCCGAATTCAGGTTTTAAACCCAAATTTCTGTACTGATAAAAAAAAAAGTTTTTTTATTGATCTGATTTAATATTCTAATTTTAAATGTGGTGTTTTTATTAGCTGGAAGTGGAAAATCCTCATAACTAACAAAAATAAAACTTTAAAACTTCCAGCTAAGTAAGTAATATAAACAATGTATTTCACTTAGTGACAAAGTGTTAATGATTGACAACCTAATACATCCTAAACCTTTTAAAAGGGCAAAAATCAACATTTTTTAGCTTTCCATAATGTTGTAATGTTATTCCCTGGCCTTGATTCTTTCAAGCATGTTTGAGAAATGATTTAATCTCCCGTGGCAACAATTCAGCTGGGTGGACCTAGCTCCGCCTTCAAGGCACAGACTGAGGTTCCACCTCACAGAGCAGCCCTCCACTCTGCTCCTTCAGACTAGCCAACAGCAATCAGCAAACACATGAAGGAGCTATGCATATGCTGAGTTCATTATTGGAGCTACATCTCAGTGAAATGCTGGTAAAAATGTTGTTAAAAGGGTTAATAGAGGAGCCATGTTGTGTATGTGAGTGTGTGTAGGTATATATATATATATATATATATATATATATATAAAATTTGACTAAAGAGACATTTTTCTCGAAATTGGGCCTCCTCTTTCAGGACTCCGCCTTCAGAAGTTCCAGAAGGCAGATATATGTAATATATCATTTTATGACAACTGAAGGTAAATAGTTACTTGATACTATTGTAAAATGGTATTATGTGCCTGGAAAATGCATAATACAAAAAAAAAAAAAAATCAAACCCAAAAAAAGGTTGTGTAGACTTTTTGTACCCACTGTACTCCACTGAATCAATGGTGTGTGGCACTTTTTGTACTTCAAAAATAGATACAAACCCTCAATGGGTGAGAAGCTCTGCTGGATGCCCGGTGCTGAGCTGCTCCATGCGGACCTCACAGAACAGGAAGCCACTGATGAATTACAGGTACTTACTGCGACAGCCTGTGGCGTCTCCAGTCGCGTGTTGCTCCACCGTCTCTGTGCAGTCGGGTCTGTATGATATTTTTGGCCGTGTGACTCAACACCAACACGACAAAAGACGTGACAAGTCCTAAATAAATAAGATGATGTCAGGCCTGGCTTTATGCACGGTGATGGATCCGGGTCTCAGGTCACTGTGATGCCTGGGATTAAGATCGTCTGATGACAATAACTAGCAAGTCAAATAGAGTTGGGAATTCCAATAAAAAAAATGAATAAATAAATAATGTAATTAATTTACATTTATTTATTTGTAACACGCAATCCTATTAATTGGTTTTATTTCTGGGAATACTGCACATTGGCTGCATTTTCATTGACGGTATACTTGCGTAATTTGACATTTGGAAAAAAAAATTTGCTTAATGGAAATGCCAATTCCAAAAAACACTTATTTTTCTATAAAAAGTTTTGGCGTAAGGATGAGGTGTGTTTTTTTGGGGTGGGGGATCAAATCAAAATTGGTTTATCTTGCAAAACTGGAACAGAGACAATTGTTTCACTTCAGATTAGTCACATGATCAACTTGATGTTACCACTGTCACAAACTATGACGATGATGCCAGGAAGTATTTGGAGGATGAAGGAGCAGCTTGTTTNTCTTAATTAATGGAAACACTGTAATTGCAAAATAGTTTTTTTGTTTTTACGTTAGTGGGATATTGACAAAGTTTTGTGCACATTTGTAATGGAAACGCAGCTGGTCTAATCCAAGTAAAAAAAAACGAGCAACATTAGGGAACTAGATCAAATTTGTTAGCATTTGCATTTTTCTTTACAAATTTAAATATTTACTGTAGAAACTGAAAATATTTTAATATTTAGCTTTTCTGTGAATCCCTGAGCCAATGATTAGCTCTACAGTAGAGCTGCTTCACATCTGGCACTTGTACAGATGTTCCAGCTGAAACACCCGGACTGATCATCCTGGTCTGCAACCAAAGCGCTGCTTGCTTTCTTGTGTACTTGGGGTCAGTAACTGTGTTTCCAAAACAATGTGCACAAAACTTTCTCAATATTCTGCTAATGTTGAGAAAACACTTTGCAATTGTGCCGTTTCCTTCGAATAAGAAATGCAATTAAAATCAAACATGAAAGCTTTTGATAAGTCGCTAAAACATCCATGCTGGCACAAAAAAGCTTTCTAGCGAAAAATGTTACTTTTTCTTTTTTTTTTTATTTGGCCTGCATCCGTTAAGCAAATTTATGTTCAGAATTTCAATTTGAATAAAGTATGGTTAAGAAAAACGCAGCTAATGCACAGAAACTGACTCATGTGATGCAGAGAAAGTGTTTTGCAAAATACACCAATTTTGGTAAGGTTGAAAAAAGATTGAAAACCTAATTCTTACACAGACTTATTGAAAAACATATTTTCTTTTTAAATTAGTTTCCATTTAACTAATTTATGTTAACTAAATTATTTTTGTATTTGCGATTTGTGCAATTTTATAGCCAATAAAAATGCAGCTACTTACAATCAGGGAATGTTATCTTCAGCCTAAAGCAGCATCACCCTGGACGTCTCTGTCTTACGCCACATATAGACCCAACACCATCATTTGAGAAAAATCTCCATACCAGCTTTATTCACAGCCACTGAGGCTTGGATTTGATGCTTGGTGTTACATGACGCCAATTCAGAACACATGACAACTCAAGGTACAGACACAGATGTAATTAAACACATTCTGATTCTGGACTGCAGTAAATCTGCCTTTCATTTTCTTCCAATGAAGAAGGAATTGAGCCATAAGAACAAGTTTTTAATCTGCTGCTCTATGTTCCAACCCTCACCTGTGGTCATGAGATATGAACTGAAACAAGATTCCTCTGTAGGGTGAATTGGTTCACAGTTGGAGTTTGCTTGTGAATCTCCATCGTCCAGTTCGGAGTTAAATTTCTGCTCTTCCACATGAAAAGGATACAGTTAAAGTAACTTGGTTTATCTTCTTCTGTAGGAAACCCCAGGAAAGATAAAGAAGGGAAACTCTATATAAGTTCTGATGATCGAACGCCTTTGCATCCCCCAAAATAAGCTGAAGGGTGTGGCCGAGTAGCAGGATGTCTGAGTTTCTCTCCTGTTCCTGCTGCCACTTCCTGTCAAAGTTATTTGCTTTTAACTTGTCTACCTTCAATAAATCCTTCACAACTGATTTTGAATGTAAAATATCTTTATTTACCTTTTTCAAAATGTGTTTTAATAACAGAATTTCTCATCACTGTGAGGTTGAATACTATTCACAAATAGGAATTAGGCATAATTTTCAAATCAAAATCAATATGTCACGTTTAACCGTGGCGAGCGACAGGCTCCTTTGAGACTCTGCACTCGTACACGATCAAGCAACTGGAGAAACAGACTTCTCATTCCTTTTTGAGTTTTCAAACGTTTTGGGCATTGAGATCTCAAAAAGCAGCGGCCCATTAGCGAGTCCAAACTGAATCCAGGGTTTTTAGGTCTCATAAGACCAAGGAACCGTCATATTTCATACCTAAATATCTTTGAAAGTAAAACCGTAACAGAACAGAAGCGTCTGTGGTAAACACATAAAAACAAAGATCTCATCAGAAATACATGACAAATATCTGTATATCATTATTTTGTTGTACAAAAGCAAAACTGATTCTTTTTTCTTTTTTTTCTCTCATGGTAACACATGATAGTTTATGGTATTTTGGCAACATCTGCATTTCAGGAGTTAACAGAAAGTCAACTAGAATAACATAAGTCACTGAACATTATTCATTTTTTTTGTTCCCAATCTGTCCCGCCCCACACAATACATCTTTATATATGATATTGCATGATAAAAAGATGATAAATCATTGACATGTCCATGACATTTACATAATCCACAAACATTTCGTTTGTAGCTAGAAATCAGAAATGACTTCTCACTGACTCTTAACACCCTTTCAGTCTTTTTCACATCGTTAAATGATCCCACAGTTCTAGACTGAGGCGAATTCAGCTTTGGAGTCCAATTGACAATTGAAAATAAAAATTGTTTTTTTTTACTCCTACGTTTTATATATCAAAATGTCTCCACAAAGTAAGTAATTAATTAAACTTTTTTCTTCATTTCATGGTTTGAAACTGAATTGACCTCAAATCTGCAAATAACCCATCTAGTTTCAGAGCTGAGTCTGTAGTAGAAAAAAAACTACCGTGTCACTACTTGTTTTGCTGGTTCTGCACCACATCAGAATTAATTCAAGAGTTCTTAGAGGCACCTGGAGTGGTACAAATATGTGCTCATCAGGGTTAAGGTATTTTCAGTTTCTTGTTTTTCCCCATAGGTTCATTGTCAAGTCCTCAGGAATCAAAGTACCCAGAAAAAAGACCAGAACGATGATCGTACAGGTACTGATTCTTGGAAGCCTCACATGACCACGTAGGCCTCAGGGCTATGTTTTCTTTATATTCTAACTGTTAATATGTTATGAAATTATGTCCTGGGCCTGTGAAAAAAACCTCCAAAAAAAACCAAACTCCCAAAACAAATGACAGATGCACGCTACAATGTGTGAGAAACATGACTGACTGCTTAACGCAGCCCTTCGTATGGAACAGTTTACGAATTCTGCTCAGATAACTAAACAAACATCAAAAGCAAGTATGAGTATTCTTTACCAAATGGTTGAGTTTCACTGCGAATGTTTGTCTGTTTTTTTAATGTTTGCACAGATAATTTAAGGTAAAACAGAAACAAACGTCTCTTGAATGAGGGCCCAGCACTTTTACGCTACGACAGTGGATTGACAATAGGCCAGGGTCTGTGCAGAGCCTCCATAGACAGCATCATTAGATTCAGCATAAGGGCTGTTAGCATATTGTCTTAAAGGCCCAGAAAGAAAAACATCATCAGTCCTAATCTAGTCTAAACTTCATCAAAAGAGCCAGAGAGAAGCAACTCATTTAAATGATGACCTCATCAAGTCACTCTTATTTTTGACTTGTTTGGTTTGTAATTTCCATAATGAGCCTTTAATACAGTACTTAGTACACAGCTTCCTGAGAATTAGCTAGCTACCATTCTAAAAAGACACTGTACATCTAGCTATCTGTATAGTAAAGGAATGCACTGGAATCCACTGCAAATGAACCAAGGGAAACGATATCCAATTGGTTCAGTCGGTAGGCAGCTTGCCCTTCATTTATAAATTAGTCAACTTTTAAAGGTTGGTTGAAATTCTTCATGAGAGAAAATCAGAGTTTTGGACTTTCCCCACAGTGAATGTATCAGCAGTCATGGATTCCAGTTTCTAGATGTCTCAACTGGAGTGGACAGTGGTCAGATCAGTCTCGTGACAGGATGTTGAGTAGGAAATTAATGCAAGTTTATGGAAGTAACTAACTCCCTGTTTTTGGTTTATTAAGCACCTTCACACCTCTAAGTAAAGCCAATCTTTGAATAGAAAACTGGAACATTGTTTGGCAAGCCAAGCCAACCGCTAAGCAATTGCTTATCTATTAAGCTGAATGGAACTCCAAATATTTTGGAGTGGTCCATTTAAAGCACTTCCACACCTCTAGATTACACCATCTTTGAAAAGAAGAAGGTTTTTTTTTGTTGCTGTTGTTTTTGGCTAAATAAGATGACTGATATTCCACTACCTAGTTAACTGAGTGGCACTAAGCTAATAACTCTGAATGTTCTAAACATTTCCACAGATGTTGCAGTTGTTGGGAAGTCTGTAAATATTCTCCAATCATGAATTTCTCAAACCAGGATCTACCACCTGTGAGACATTGACTGCTCATACATACCCTTCAAAACCTTACTGAAAAAAAAACAAACAATAAAGAATGCTTCCCTAACAACTCGTGACGTTGATTACAGTTAGTTATAACAGTAAAAGGGTATTTTATGGAGGATGTTCTCTGTTTGTGATTTGGCCCAATGTACAAACCACCAGGTCAATATTTGACAGCTCGGTGAAAATCATTTATCTACTTAGCAGGGTTTATGGTATGATTGTACCTTTCCTTTACTTGGGCACAGCAAGTCAGTTTCCCCTATAAAACAATTATCCATGCACACAGCTAATTTTATTCCTGTCATGACTTAAGCCAAGCTTTGGGAGTTTCAGTTACAGTGTGTCAGCCTGAAGGGTTCCTCTGAGAGGGATAAAAATCCCCCATGGTGCCCTGGATTACAGCAGACTGCTTTGTCATATTGTGCAACCACAGTTTGTCATGGCAGAATCCTGCTAGTCACCAGAACCACAGCAAACAGTGGAGAAATATGAAGCAGCTACAGCATAAAAGACCCATAATTTGGCCAGCAGGTACAGTAATTGATCTTAGACAAAAGAAAACAAAGCTCTTGCTGGCAGTCAGTAATGTAAAGCAGGTAATACTTTTTGTTCAAATTACGACACATTCATTTGATGAACACTAACAAACTACCGTTCCTCCTTTGTTCTGTTGTAAACTGATCATTCGGAAACCATCA
>CAEFZX010000168.1:0-10923 GCA_903066825.1 Alfaro cultratus | reverse complement strand
AGTACAGATACACGAAAATTGTACTTAAGTACAGTAACGAAGTATTTGTACTTCGTTACTTCACAACACTGATTTTAATAGTAGCAAACGACATGTTGTTCTTTTATATGTGCTTCTGAAGGATTAATATTTAACAAAGTAGTGTGATACTGTAGCATATGGTGGTTAACCCTCTCAGGCTCAAATTAAGTTCTAGTTGCAGGAAAAATCTGATATTTGGAGAAAATGATCATATGGGGTAGTAATATACAATTCAGACTTTTTTTCAAAATAGTCAAAATTATCAAAAAAATCATCAAGCAAATCTGCAACATCTGCCTGGAGAGGGTTAAAAGCTCTGACAGACAGTGTTTGGTTTTGCGGTCTTCTTAAATTAGTTAGATCCTTAAATTTAAGACAGAGAGGAGTCCTCTCTTCCTCACCTGTGGTTTTATAACATCAATTTCATGCTTCAGGCGACTGATCAGTCGGTTCATTTCTGCTATTTCCACCTTGGTGGAATGCAGGTCAGCACCATACTGGTTTGCTTGGGTTGTCATCAGGTCAATCTGGTGTCCGTGGGGTGTAGATTGAAAAGAAGGAAACCGTAATTATCATAACAGATGAATAGCACTAATGGAAAAAGATCTATCTAATAAACTTTACCAAAGTTTGGGATTTTTAAGGACTAAACAGAAAAATATTTATACAAACAAATAACATTTGTATAAAGTAATAAATTAAGGCAGTTTTCAAAATTATTTTATTTTTGAAACAAACGTATTAATCTACTAAAGTAAGTAATGTGTATGTATGTTAGAACAGGGCCAAGTACTTTCAGAGAAAAATATATAGTGTTAACTGTGTCTATTTGACCTTCACATCTCTCTGTAGGCTCAGCAGATAGAAACTAATATCAGAGCACAAAACTTGTGTGTGTTGAAACAAAAATGATCACTTTAACAGACTATCTGTCTGGTGAATTTTTGGCTACATCATGTTTGTTCTTCATTTAGTGAAGTTGCTCACAGTGTGTGGAGTGCTGAAAATGCTGCAACCACAAGTTAATTTTAAAGAGCTTGTTAGGGGTGTCTGCGATGGACTGGTGACATGTCCAGGGTGTACCCCACCTCTCGCCTGAAATGTCTCGCTGGAGATAGGCACCAGCACCCCTGATGACCCCACTAGGGACAGGGGTGTAAGAAATGGATGGATGTTAGGGGTGTCAATAATTGTGGTGGATTTTGTTAAAAGCAAATAGTTCTAAACTAATTTAGAAATTATGCCACACTGAATTTTTTTTTACTGAAGTTAAAGATAGTTTTTATTCCCCATAGCCCCTCCTATTTTTAATGGTACAAATCCTGAAATTTTTAATGGTACAAATTCTGAAATTATCTTAATTTTTTTATTTTTTTTTATTTTTCAAATATTTACCAGTAGAAGAAAAAAAAGTGTCTTTGTCACCTTTGTCCTGTACCAACGTTCTGTTTCTTCGCGGCTCTGAGCAGCAATTTCCTCATAGTGAGCCTTAACATCAGACACAATCGCATCCATGTTAAGGCTGCGGGAGTTGTCCATCTCCACTACCACAGAGGTGTCCTTCAGGCTGCCCTGTAGCTCTCTCATCTCCTTTTATTTAAAAAAAGACAAACAAATAAATAAAACAAAATCCCAGTAAAAATCACATCCCTGTAAAATTCACATCCCTATAAAATTCACTTTTTAAGAAGTGAGGTTACGCACATTGTCATGAACAGCTTTGAGGAAGTTGAATTTTTCAGTAAGATCGGACAACGTGGTTTCTAGATCCACCTTAGAGTTGAATCCTGCATCCGCATCCTGGTGACCCAAGAAACATCAACTTTTTAGTCAGTAATACGTGTTTAAATTTTTTTTCAATTTCCAAAAATGTTATAATTTTTACAAATATAAAAATGAAAAATGCCATCTTTTCATGTGCATGATTTTTACCTTTTTGAGTTCTACAAAGTAAATCTCTGACTCAGTCTTCTTGCTGGTCTCTTCTTCCAACCTGAAACAACCACAAATATCTTGTGACTTGTGCTGATCTTACCTCTCTTCAAATGAAATCTGTTTCACAGACAAAAATGTCCCACTTTGATTTGTATTTGTCCAGCAGACCATCCCAGGAATTTTTCTCCGCCTCGAGACGCTTGCCATCATTGTGGATGCCTCCCAGCTGTTTTTGCAGGTTGGCGATGTAGGCTTTATACATGAGCTCAGTACTGGAGGAAGAGGCAGCCTGACTCTGCAGGAGCTGCCACTTGGTTTCCAGCATCTTGTTCTGTTGCTCCAACAGTTGGACCTGGAACAGAAGTACAAAGCAGATCCATCCAGTCAGGAAGATTGTTCTTGAACTCAAAAATATCGGCTATGAGGCTATATTAATTTTTCACACATCCTTCACCCACTACAGTGTCTACCGGTGATCTTTGGAGAACTCATTCTTTCTTCCATCCTCTTCACTGCATAATTTTCAGTTTTCATTGTTACAATTAGATTTGCTTTAAACTTTTAGATAATGATCTGACTGTATGTTTGGAGACTATAAAGTAATGCACACAACTGCATTACTTCAAGTCATGCAGTGAAGTTTCTGAAAGGGCAATGTGACTCACCTCTCAGGGCCTCCTTCTCTCAAGAGGATGACACAAACAGTTAGTGGAAAAAAAATATCTGTAAGTTCAGTTAGATTTTTTTGTTGCGTCCATTCCACAGGGATTGGAGATTATTATAAAACATGGTCATGCTGATTAATGATGCTGAAGTTTGCCATGATTTTAAGGGTAATTTTTCTGAGTACTTGGACCATGTATGCTGAATAGAATATTATAAATGTGAAAAGGCTATGAAACCTTTAAGCATTTTAATGGTTTTGGCATCAGGGGAATTTTATATTAAGAGCTGCATAAAAAAACACCTTCAAAGACTAGTCACACTGGGGCTAAGTTATTCTTACTCATTTATAAAAATGAAAAACAGGGCTACTTATTTTTACAATTAATTGCAACCATCACTGATGGCATGTTCTCTCATCTTTCCCATTTTGAAGAGTAGTTAAAAGAAATAAGCCTCAAGGTCATACCCCCAAGGGAACAGTCATTGATTGCAGATTTTCTTAGTGTGAAACAGATTTTTTAAAATCTGTAAACAGGTTTTGATAGCAGACATTTATAGCAGAATTTCCCCCTTACCTTTTTGATGTGTGATGCAAAGCGGTTATTCAGAACTTTAATCTGCTCCTTCTCCTGGGCACGCACAGCCTGGATTTCAGGATCAATGTCGGTCTTCAGAGGAGTAAGGAGGCTCTTGTTTACGGTGACAAGTTTAATGGGAACCACGTTGTTTGTGGTGCTGGATTTGCGAACCGGGTAGGATCCCATGGACTTGCTGGTGAAGCCTTCAGAGGAGAAATAAAGTCCAGATCGCCTGTTCTTCTTGATCCTCACACTCATGATGGGGTTTGTGCAATGAGGTTTCTGCTGGAAGTTGTGCTGAGTTCAGGTGGTGCTGGAGCTCTCTTGTGCACATTTATCTGTTTTCACAACTTTATACAGCAAAGACCTGGGTGTGGTATGGTTGTGAAGTTGTATGAATGCAGATTTACCAGTCAGACATCAGGCACTTGTTTTGCTCCCACCTACCCCATTCCTCTGTAATCTAATCTTGCTCATCAGCTCTGGTTTTGAATATTAAATGCATTCGAAGTGTATTTTGCATGCAAGAACTGGGTGTGTTAAGAACTTTCAAATAGGTGTGTTAAGATTTATAAAGATAAGAAAATATGAAAGCATCTGTTGGAAGGAAAAAGATCAAGAAGGCTACGTCATAAACATCAGGTGGTAAACAGCGAAATGCATAAACAGTGGAAGCATGATTAAATAATATTATTATGAATCATCTAAAATCTTTCTTTTGAACAAAAAGGGAATTTGATAGCAGGTCGTGTTTCTGTTCTTGACATATCCATTTCAACAAATCCAGTTTTGGTTCAAAGATAAAAGACACAGAGCCACATCATCTTTCAGACACACCTTTCAGTTTTGACGGCTTAAACGAAGCCCTAACGCATGCCACCCAAAACCTGTCATCTGTAGGAATTCTGGTACCTTAACATCTTCAAGCTTTTTCTCTTTACTATAGATTTGTTTGGTGTTTTCTTTACAAAATACTTAGTTATAATATCAAATCTGAATATACGTCAGATACATTTTGTGTCGTTTATTTTGATACCCCTAAATAAAATTCACTAACTTAGAGAGTCCTGGAGGCAGAACTCTCCAAGTTCGTAATTAGAATTGCTTATCATTTTTACTTAGTGTGAATCTTAACGTCAGCATAAAGGCCTCAGAGGTTAGTTGGCAAACTTTGCTGAAAAACTTCTTCATGAGGACGAAAGTACACAGCAAATGGATAAAATTGTGGAGAAAACTAAAGCAGGGGTAAGTAATTAAAGATAATCTCAAGTTGTTTTGCATGGAGGAGTGGACAACAATTTCAGTTTCTAGATGAGGAAAGTTGATAAACTGATATCTCAAATGACTTGCAGATACCCTACTAAAAGTGGTTCTACAAAGTATTGACAAAAATGCAGGCACCACTTTAAGAATAGTAGTATAAACAAGTCTTAAAACTATATTGTATTTTCCTTCCACTTCATATGCACTACTTTATGTTGATTTTGCCCACAATTCCTCCCAAAATGTGATGACGTTTGTGGTTTTGACCTGCTTTGTGAAACAGTTCATTGCAGATCTTTGTTCTTGTTACAGTTTGTGTTTGTTTTTCTCAGCAGGTTTTCTTCCTGCTCACAGATACTTATTATCACACATTGTGTTATTATCTCCCTCACTATTTTTTGTTGTACTGTGTCAGAGCCCCTTTGTTTCTATGTTCCTGCCATGGCAGTCAGGCAGCATTTTTTGTTGTTACTCAGTTCTTAAACTTCTATTTGTTTATCTTTCAAAATAAAAGTATTTAGCTCCACGATGTGGCTGTTGAGCCCAGGATTTGAGTCTTTTCTGAACATGGATTATGGGTGAATAGAATGTGGCCTTGGGGGGATTTTGTCTAGAATTTGAAGGCCAGGTGTTGTTTGAAATAATTTGACTGGTTTATATGTAAGATTCCAGTGTGTTTGTGCGTACTAGTACACACATACAAACTTGTATATTACATACATGAAAGGTGCAAGGAAAAACAAACAGAAGGCAAACTACCTCAAAAATATGGAAAGAATCATTGCAATTTAGAAACAAGGAGCAAATCATCAGTTGTGATTAGATGCATTTATGAGGTTGCGGATGTGATAGCTACTGTGATTTCTTTTCATTCAGCCAACCAACCAATATATTGGTTCTCTATTTGTAGATAATGACTCTCATTATGGTTCAATGAAACCCAAAAGCTTTAGAAATAACTTTATAGTCCTCTCCAGACTGAAGGATCTCAACAACTTTACTTCTCATCTGTTTTTTTTATTTTTATTTTTTTAATTCAGGGCATAATGTGATGGGTTTTGAGATCAAATAATATCTTACTTCTCTTTAGTAAAAATCAATCAGACATGTGGTCAATCAGAGGAAATTTATGATTTAACAAACAGCTATTCAGTTTTTACAAAGGTTGATCTAGATAGCTTTTTATAACGAAAATAAATAAATAAATAAAAACCATCACTCCAAACCCAACTTCTGTAGTTACTTTTGATCATCTGAAACATTTAAGTGAAATGGAAAAGAAAAACAAAATAAATATGTAAAGGGACAAAGGCTGTTTGGCAGCACTGTATGTTGTCAAAAATAAAAAGCTGTAGTGCAGCTTTATGTAGGAAGTCGTAACCAAGTAATATCAATCAAATACAGCTGATTAAATTAGCAAAAGGAAGCATGAGCACCACTGTAAAACTGAGGTTTTGTCAGTTTTCTATATGGCACATAGATAGGGTTAATGCAATACCAGTGAGGAAGCAAGGTGGTGAATGGGTGATGATTTGGTCAAAGCACTCTAATGTCAAATGTGAAGCTGTGTGAACTGACATTTGCTGTCTTGTCTAGACTTAGTTTAAAGCACTGAGAAAATTTTAAGATGGAAGGTGAGGTTATTTTCATTTTTACCATTTCTTCTTTGCACAATAACTTTGAAGTTAACCAACCTTAATCACCATCAGCTGAACAATAGAACCTGTCTGACCACTTTCTGTCAAAATTTACTAGCTCTCTACAAATTATCCTTCTTATCCTCGTGATGGCAACAAACCAATCATCTGTCTGCCTTTGAAAAATAAATAATAAAACCGGTAGAGACATAGGTTTCTCATAGGACTGGATACAAATTAATGCTGAAGACCAGTTCTGGAGGTGGAGGCTGTGAGTGGGGCCTCCATCAAGCTGCTTCTGACAGAACTTAGCAGGTGACTGTATATTTTTATTTTTGCACTTTAAGCCAAACTGAAAAAATGTCACTGCCTTTGTGAATCGAAAAATAACAGGCCATCCTTTGAGGGTGTTTCAGGGTGAACACGTCCCACCACTACGCCCTGCAGCTCAGCGCCCGTCTGGGAAGGACCAGATACAAGGAGCAGTTTATGTTTCTCTATAGGTAATTGTCATCGCTCTCTCGACTGTTTCAACGCTGCAACACAGAGCTGTTTAAACAAAAGATTTTTATTTGATTCTCAGGGATGACATGGTGGATCTGATTGACTCCTATCAATATGAAGACAATCAGGAGAACGATGTGGATGCATTTTCAAGGGAGCCTTGCATTCGCTACTTCAAACCTCACAACACGGGTCAGTTTCTGCAGCTCATCTTTTAACACAAACAGGCAGCGTTGTGTGTCAGAGTTTCAAGATTTAATGCTCTCGGTGTGGTGTCTGCTGTTTGTCTGAGTTATGTCTGCATGACCGTGCCTGTTTCTCTTGGGTGAATAAAGGAGATTTACTTTGACATGTTAGTCGACGGAAGAAATAGCAGGTTTGTCAGGTTTGTGCTCTCTCCTGCCACACACATGCAGTTTCATGAATGTTACGCATTTGTTGCAGTGCTGAAGGATTTAGTGCTGATCCCAGTTCGTGCCACACCGCAGGATCCAGAGAAAGAACTGGATGAGCTGTATGATGTCTTCCTACTGGTCAGAGACAAATGGAAAACTGGTGTAAGAATATGAGCTCATTTAACACAAACTCTGCCACATCACGGCTTTATCAGTGCTAACTGATGTAATATTTACCTCACATCATTACCAAACCTTTTGGGAATTCTATCATGTAATAATACAAGACAAAGTAGCACAAAGCTCTGAAACTCAAGAAAAATGTAACTTAAAAAAGAGAAAATAAATTAGAAAAGTGTAGAGTGTATTTCAGCTACGTTTACTCTCATACCCACCAGTGAACCCAAATGCCATCAGGAATCACCTAGTCAGAATCCACGTGTAATTTAACCTCAGTACAAATTCGTTAACTAAGAGTATAATGAAGACAAAGTGATGCAGCAGTCAAGTCAAAGATAAAGTAAGGTGAGGTTATAACATCATAATCCCTTCCACAAAACACTTAACGGCAGGTCTTGAATCCCTTTTCCATTTGTTTTGTGAAAAGACCAAGCAGGTGAGGTCGGTTAAAATGAACCCACTGCTGACTTGCCTAAGCTAGCCACAGATCTATTGCCTGAGTCTGATCTGAACTTTGGGTTGGGTCGGACCAAAATTAATTAATTGTTTTTAATGAGTCTTCAGTAAATGAGAAAGCACTATATGAATTTATGTTAACCCACTTATTTTACTCTAAATTGAGCAGGAAGTAGTTTTGTTCAGTGTCAGCATCATGCTGTGGGAAAATGTTCCTTCAACATGAACGGGAGAGATGGTTTGAGTTGATACAAAAGTGAATGGAACTAAACGAGGGTAAATCTGAAAATAAACGGGAGGTGGAAGCAGCAAAAGCTTTTAAAATGAGCCTGATGTTTGCCTTCCACCAGGACAAGAACCTTAAACCAAAATCCACCATGGGATGGTACTGATGTGTCAAATTCTCTGAAGTCATCAGAGCAGAGGTGGTTGATCACCATCTCAATCCACACTTTTTATCTTTGAGTTGCATGTCTCACCTTTCTTCCACTTCACAATGCACTACTTTGGATTAATCTATCACCAAAAACAACCAATAAGCACACTGAAATTTGCGTTTGTAATATGATAAAAAAATATATTTCAGAGGGCATCAAAAATTCATAGAGCTCTGCAATAAATGGTTTTATTTGCTTTTATTTCCCTTTCTTTCTAGAATGTAATGACCCTGGGGGACTTCAGAGCAGATGGTACTTCTGTCACCAACAAACAAATGCAAAACATTTGAATACGAAGTGACATAAATTTCCACTGGCTAATTGGTGATGATGTGGATACAACTTCAGCGACAACAAATAATCACACCTACAACAGGCAAGGTTTAGTTTTACAAAGCTTATGACAGGCATTGTGTCTTTAGTCCACAAGCTTAACTCCACAAGTTTAGATATGAAACCTTGTTTCTTATGCAGGATTGTTGTGTATGGAGATGACCTGCTGGCAACCATAGTGCCAAACTCTGCCAAGGCCTTTAATTTCCAGAAAGAGTTTAACTTGACAGATAAAATGGTGAGATATCATGCGAAGCTTAAGACTTTTCCTTTTAAATATTTCCCTGACTTAATACAATCATGCCCCAATAGGCGCTCAGAGTCAGCGATCCTTATCCGGTTGAGGTCGAATTAATCAGTGCATCTCTTTTCTGGCTGGCAAGTTGTGGAAACGCTACAGGATCAGTTAGCAGAGCTGCAACAGGTAATAATTCAATTGTAATTTATTCCATCTGCTAGGTGTTAAAAGGAAGTTAAATGAATATTTACTTAATAATTGTTTCCTCTGAACTTCTGCAATTGTGCTTGAGGGTGAGGCTGCAGTTCAAATATGCATGGAATTTGGGAGTGTCTCTTACCTTGGAAAATATTTATACTTGTGATGTGTTCAGTTAAAAGTTGCTGTTGAATTATTTAATTTGAGGATTAATGCCACAGGTCCAAAGTGATTGTAAAAACCAGTTCCTTCAGATTCTGTGTACTAAAAATACAAAGATTAAGCAAAAAATATATCCCCTAAAGCAAAAGTATTTATTAAAGAAAATGCTTTTGTCTTATTTAACTTAAAGACTACAGAGAAAATGAGAGGGCAATAAAAACACATTATGTTCTATAAACTCAAAGCTACAGCTTTAGCTTCTTCAATAGGACACCTTCAATGAAGTATTGGAAGATAAAAAATAGTTTAAGTTAGGTCCATGTTTGAATGATTTCAGTCAAAGAAACATGATTTATCAAAGAATTGAAAGTCTCAGGGAATGACCTACTCAAAGCTCAGACCTTATCTTGTTTGAAAACCTTTCATAAAAGAAACAGATCATTTTGGGTGCAAAATGTCGTAAAGAAAATAAAAGTTGAGCAGAACAGAACATTGCTCATAATAAGAACTATTGTTCGTCTGTCAAAAAACATTTAATTTTTTGCACTGCAGTAAAAATCTGCATATTGTTTATTTTTGGTCTGTATGTTTTCTGTACTGAAGTGTGACCTTTCATACCAGGCTCTTATGTCTGCAAATTGATTCAGCTTCTTGTGAAAATTATGTAGTTGTTAATCAAGTTGATGCCGCAAGTTATTAAGTAGAAATGAAGAAAGAAAAATAATTGGAAATGTGATGTGTTTTTCTACATTCCTGGAAGACTGCCAGTCCTTCCACGCAGCCTTTCCACGAACTAAATGAACTGTCTAACAAGCTTCTATTTGTTTGTAGTGCTACAGCGTGCCTTTGCGTTCAGTCAGATCTGACAGAACTTCACTGTCTCTATACCTATCACATTTTTCATATTTTCTGACCATGACTAACCCAGGCGTTAAAATAAATTAAACGGATTATACATTTGGTAACTTTGACTTATTAGTGTAAATGATAATAAAAGCCAATAAAAATAGTAAATGCGTTTGAACTTAAAAGGAAAAATAAAAACACAATTTTCTAGTGGCAGTGATGTTTTAAAATTAATTTCCCTGTATACTCTGTTCTGAGGGAGTTTGCAGGATGAAGTGATGAGCTTGCAGAAAGAAATCCTGCTGCTGCAGCGAGAAAAGCTTCAGCTTCAGATCTCCTATTTGAAAAAGAAACTTGCCTCAGTTGAATGAATGAAGTGTAGTAGATTTCAAATACCACTGTTCTATTTATTATGTAGGATGTAGCAAAAAATATCCCCTAAATCAAAAGTATTTATTAAAGGAAATACTTTTGCCTTACTTAACTTAAAGACTACAGAGAAAATGAGAGGGCAATGAAAACACATTATGTGCTAAAACCTCAAAGCTACAGCTTGAACTTCTTGAATAGGACACCCTCAATGAAGCAGAGTACTGGAAGATAAAAAATAGTTTAAATTAGGTCCTTGTTTAAATGATTTCAGTCAAAGAAACATGATTCAGATCTCCTATTTGAAAAAAGAAACTTGCCTCAATTGAATGAATGAAGTGACTGGTAGATTTCAAATGCCACTGTTTCATTTAGTAGCCAGAATATATGAGTTCAAATGGTTTTTGCAAATTATTTGTGATTTTGTTTGGTTATTTTGTGTATTTTATTCTGATTCTTTATTGTTTTTATTCAAATGTTTTACTTTTATATTCTGTGTTTGCTTGCTGTCTGTTTAGTGCTTTATAGAGAATACTCCCCTGGCTTTACAGTGGTACTTCCCAGAGTGCCTTTGAATAAAATGACACATATCATGGGGTGTTTGATTTAAAGCATCAAAAACATAAACTGGCTTGCAAAGTTGAAATATACAGTTAATCCCAAAATTATTCCTACTCCTGGCAGATTTGGATTTTAATTTATATA
>CAEFZX010000167.1:0-79665 GCA_903066825.1 Alfaro cultratus | reverse complement strand
AATAATCAACATCAGTTCAATTTTTCACATTTGAGTTTTCCTAACAATAACTTTTCTGTAGTTTAGAAAATCAACCTTTAACAATAACAGCTCACTTTCTAAGTTAACCTGAAGAAAAGTTATACAAAAATCTGAAATTATATTCAATGTAATAATGAAGAGGCAGAATAACAAATACGCTTATAAAAATGTCTTTACTCCAGCTTTTGGTCTATATATTCATCTACAGTCTGTTTAATAGATGAACTCTGACCTTGCCCAGACATTTATAGCTTTGTGTTCAGCAATAATAGCGACGGGATTTGGCGCCTTTGTTTGTCAAACACAGAAACAGCTACCAGGTAAGTAACGCCACCCTTTAGTGGCGACCAGGATAATATGAAATTTATTTTCCGGTTCGTCCGTAATGCTAATCATCTAAAGCTCAGCCGCCCACCGTGTTCAGTCTGTCTGCTCACCTGTATAAACACACCTGCAGCTCGTCCCGCTGGTCGCTCTGAACCACCAGCTCCAGGAGGAGAAAAGCTGCTGTACTCCAAGCATCTCTCCGTCATTTTAAGGACGCTCATTGGTCTCCCAAAAAACGACAAAAACCTGGACATTATCATAAATCAATAAAATCCTCCAGGGCCGAACTTGAAAACTGGACCTTGAGCTGCTAACACTTAGCTTTCGTTAACAGCTCAGGCGGGAGTGAGAGCTCCGCGCACCGCAAGTAAAGACCCGGCCAGAACCCGGCGCATTAAAAAATAAAACATGACATTGTTCAGCCTGGAATCTGGTCTTCCTCTTCACGTCTGTATTTTTTGCCAGTTTTTGCTCCTAAGGACGGTGGAGAATCGGGTGATAATTTAAAAAGACGCGGGTTGATAGCAGTTCGCCGGGCTGCGTAGTGTCCGTCTCTAGGCAACCGTGATGCAGCGTCGGTCCGTAGCGTTCAGGGGTCCTTTAGCTACAGCCACGACAATTTAGCTGACCTTAACATTTCCTGTGTTTTATTTTGTAATTATTGTTACATTTAATGTTGATATGTGTGTGTGACAGGCGTGTCTATCGGACAATTATGTATCGGTTCAATACGAGACGTGACATTTAACGGTTTTTTTATGGAGGGGTGGCAATCCTATTCAGGGGTGCTGGGGTACAGTTTTAGGGGTGCTAAGCACCCCTAAAACAGGGCTAGATACGCCACTGTATATAAATATAACCTTAGCTTGAATTTTCAGTGAACCAAATGCAAACATTTTTGACATTGCTACTTGGTCATAACATTTTAGAGATCAATGATTACTGTTAGGGCCAAAGTGCTTTTCTGGTAAAACTAGATACAGGCAACAAGCAAGAAAGTGAGACTCTTGTCTCTTTCTCAGCAGAAATAACTTAGACACTTAAAGGCCCCAACATCCTCAGGCGCACTTCAGACCGCGCAAGGATAATTTTTTATGACTGCGTACGCGGACTCGGTGTCTCACATTAAACTCCCCGGTGGAAACAGTGTTCACATCAAACTGGTTTTCATGTGACACCGGGCTGATAAGGTTGAGAATAAGGGTTATATTGTTTCAAAGTTGACATCAACATGATAAAAGTCAACATAAATTTGTCACGGGGCCGTGATAGACACGTAAGCGGAAATGCTTAACAGCAACAGGCTTTATATATTCACGCAAGTATTGACATGGTGAATTATGCAGGATTCTAAGAACATTTTGCTCATGTGCTCATTTTCGATTGCTGCACAAATTATGACATCGATCATAATTGTGCTTTTGGGACATAATAAACAAAGCTTATTGAATGGATTCCTGATTACTGCTAAACCCATCGCAGCCTCCTGCTGCTCCTCTGCCCGCAGTAGGAGGCTGTGCTGCTTCCGGGCAGCGGTTCACTGTCTCTGCCGGATGAACCGACATGTGACTGCCATTCTCTGAGTTAAGGCTTCCCAGATGGAGAAGAAACAGAGCTAGGCGCGCAAATAGTTCATCAAACTTGCTAGTTTTCATTAGGATTGTGTGAAATAAAGGAATTTGTCACGAGAGAATTTTAGGTAATTAGTTCGCCCGATTATGTGGGGGTCTTTAGACTGTAGTCTCCTTAACAATATCATTATCTGCACTGTCGACAAAATATAGCGGATACAAGGCTGAGAACGACAGCTGCTGACAAAGGGAAGTCCGAACTGAGCAAGACACAGCAGACAATCTTACCCCACATTTACATGCTCTGAAATAAAGAGGATGTGACAGTTTGTAAATCAGATTGTGTTTAGTTGCTGTTCAACAGAATTGAATGTAAAGAGGGTGTCAATGAACAGAAATGAGGCCATCAATAAACAAAGAAAAAAAGAAAAAACAAACTGACCCACAATTTGTTCTTGACTGGATTTAATTGTCAGAGTGTTTTTTTAAAAGAAAAGTAAGGATAAATTAAGACATGAAAATATTTATGTTCATTGTAAAAAATTAAAAAAAAAGATAGACACATTTTATCTATTGGCCTAAAAGTTTCTCCCTTTGTCCTACGAGTCAAAAATGACCCACCCTAACAAAAGCCCCAAAACAAAGCAAATTAATTGAATTTTAAATCCAAAATCTACCTTGCATGATGAAGCAATCTGTAATTTACCAATTCAACTCAATTGAATTCATTTTTTATCATTTATTTTTGTTATACAATACATAAAGACAATCAACAGTATTGCACTCTTTTTTTTAAGCCAAGTGTTGCAGCAGTTTTCTTTTACACAGTAAAGGTTTATTATTGTAATTATATAAATGTGAAGTAATTACTTCTGAATTAATTATACAGGAAGGGAACAAAAAATCTATTTGGAACTTTTTAGTCAACAGTTCATTCCTTTATATTTTTTTAGGAATTGAATAATAAAAATACCTCTTGTAACACAACAACAACAAAAATGTAGCTTGATTTTGTGAACAATTTAACATCAGCCCTTATGTAGTATCTCATAATTCTATGAGATTTTCAACACAAGATAAACATCTTCTGCTCAACATAAGGTATTGAACATCTGTTAGTTGCAGATCGAGAGTGCAGGTACAGAAAGTCTTTACGAGATGATGTTCATCTCATGAAGATGTTCTTACGCTGAGCATCCTCAACACAAGATGAAGAACATCTTCTGTTCAACATAACGTGTTAAACTCATCAGATGTTCTTATGTTGAATATTTTCAACATAAGCCAAAGAACATCCTATCCTTCCTACCCTCTAAGATTGTTTTCTGTTGTGTTTAGGAGCTTGATGTGAGTGGTTAGCTCCAGATTGAGAAGGAAGGTATTGCATTGAGAGGTCAAATGCAAGTTAAATTTGTACATCAATCCAGTTCCTTTGATATGTGTGTTTGGGTGGGTGTGTGGGCGGATGGGGTGTGTGTGTATATATTTATTAAAGAGAGTTTGTGTGTGGCCTTTAAACTCTTTTCACTTTTTCTAATGACGGGGTCAATTTAGGAAAAGTCATAAAATTTCAAGTCGGAAAAAGATAGTTTAGCGTATTTTTTCTACAGGTAAACATGGTAATGGGTCACTTTTGACCCGCAAGACAACATATTTAACAAGAAACTATGAATACTTACACACCAAATTTATGCTCATCTGAGAAAGAAAAGACAAAAGTTATGAATTTTGAGATATTTGAAATTCAAAAATTATGTGAAAGCATGATTATGAAAGCAACAATTTACTTAAAGAAAAGCCAATGATTTAATTGTATGGAGCATATTTAAAGATCCTCCTCTTTTTGTTCTGTGGGAAAACAATTTGTGATTGATCTGTTCCTGGGGGGTCCACAGAAAAGTCTGGACTGCTTTAGTGGTCAGGATTCATTTGAATGTCAGGATGAAAATCAATACAAGCATAAATGACAATTGTTATTTGCTCTCAGTAATCTCTGGAAGGAGAGCTCCAGGGGTCTGCAGTGGAGTCTGGCACACATCACAGCTGAGCTGGTGAGCTTTCGCTCAACTTGGACTCGACACACAGAAGACAACAAGCTCAAATGGAAAGAGAGTGGCTCAAATGGTAGGTTTCTGTGTATGGCTGCTTTCTCTAAAAGCACATACTTCACAAAAAGAAAAACATATAGGCACTTTTGATAACCTATTTTAAAGTAATTCAACTCTGACATGTTTTCTTTTGATGTAAAAAAATAATTCATGGTACCAGAAATACAATTTTGAAAACTTCTGCTGTAGTCTAATAGATGATATGTTGTAAAAATATCCCGCATTCTGGCAAAGTTGAAGCATCTTGGCTCCATCCCTTTGATTTGATTTGTTATCTTAATTCATTTCAGAGTGATCTCATGCTGAGATTAACAGATAGAGGTACTTTGTTTTTCTTTCAGCTTATCAAAATTTTCCAATGCCTTTTCCAACCTTTTATTTCCTCCAGGATTTTCTGACTCCACGGTTACAAAAGAACAACGATTCACGGAGGAGGAGCGGTCAGAAAAATCTCTGCAAGACAGCAGTGAAAATACAAAACAGTAGAAGGGACTTTCTTATGATTTGGGCTTGTTACCAAGACTTTCTACACTGTTAAACTGAGACTGGGAATCACTTTTTGTAGCAAAACTACACAATTTTTTGCTATAATGTGGGACAGAGAAGGAGGCATGATTAGACTTAAGGTCATCTTCCAAAGGTAAGATGATGTGCAATACATACTATGTCATTGTGTCTTATTTCAAGAGTAAGTAGTAAACCACAGTAATTTAAATGGAAAGTCGACATGCTGGTCGTGTCATTTAGTTGTCAGACGTTTTAATTTAAATTTCCACTTAAACACAACAGAAGCTTTTTCCAATTGTAGTTGTAGAACTACACAGACATATTTATCCTGCATTAAACTCTAAGCATACATCATTTTGACTTATGTGACTTATTTAAGAGTTTCTATGGGGGCTGAGTGCAGTATTTTTTACTTATTTTGCACCAGTTTCCAGATTTATAATGCATAGTTTTAAATTCTGGCCTTTTACTTTTTATATATTTCTAGCATTTAAATTGGTGGTTTGTAAATATTTGTCTGAGGTAATCACGTGGAGGTATTTGGTGCAAAGTATTTGTACCTTGTAACTGTGAAGTCACATAGAACTGGGTTTGAGTAATTCTATTAGTGTAGAACAATTTAGTCCAGGTTTGAAGTGTCAAAACTTTATAGTTTTGACACTTCAAACATCTGTATGGACTAGATCTGTCAAAACTTTGTAGTTTTGACACTACAGAGTTTTGACTTTGTAGTTAAAACAGGTTTTAAATACACTCAAGGTATAATCAGGTGGAATCACCATTTAACCATTTCCCAAGGCGGACTAAAACCAGAAGCCACCTTCAACTTCGCATGACTCTGTATGGTTCTGAGAGGCCTCTCCGTTCTGTTAAATAAAGATCTAATAAATATTTATCCATAAACTCCTAAAAAGTTTATGCAATGTTTGGTGATTTAATATGTGCTGAAAGGCTGACAGATAGCTGCAAGATGCCAACAATGCTCTCAGTCTCCACAATCTTAAGCAAGGTGTTTTTACAGTTTGTTAATACTGAGTCCAACAACGCCTCCTGCTGTACGGGCATACTAATTACCCACAAGTCACATATTTCTGCTTCACTATCGACATTACAAATGTAGCAAAATGGACTTGTACTTCAGAATTTAGAGGGGCAGGTGATGTTTTGTAATAATAAATTAACATTTAAACATCTTTTCTGTTTCAAAGTTTACAGATGCATTCTGGTTCGGCGTTTTACATTATTGCAAAACTAGAGAGAGATTTATTTTCTAGATCTGCTGAAAACTCACAGGCTTGCTGTATGGACTAGATCTGATTAAAGCCGGGGCTCTGGGTGGGCCATTCCAAAAATTAGTTACTTTGGCAGATTTGCAAAGATAATTTTTGAACCTAAATCTGTGGGGGAATAAATATTTTGGTCTTAACTCAACATTCTAATCCTGGCCCAGGAGTCTTTATTAGCGGCTTCATCTGGGAGGAAAACAAGGCTAAACTGAGCCAGTTGTTAAATTTAGGGGATGAAAACCAGATACTTATAGTTAGTGGCTGCAATTGGTTTTCACTGGGTTTTCCCGAAGGATTGGCAAGGGTAAACACAGGACAACAGACAATATTCTTTTCAGAGAGAAATTTAAGCAATTGGCAACTATAGCTCTGCTGATTCGGCTGCTCCAAGAAGATACCAAAACTATTTAGAAATGTTAAGCAAGTTGCAACTTCTATGAAGAGCAAAAACAAAAAAAAGAAAGAAAAACCATTTCAGTCTTAGTTCTAGATAATCCATAACTGGGGAGTAGTAGCAGAATGCAGTCTAAATAAAACTAACTTTCAGCCTTTGGATTTAGACAAGAATTTTACATAGAACAGAGCTAACTTTTATTGTCCCTCAGCGGGGAAAATTAAGGTACACCAGCAATAAAATGACAGAAAAGCTGAAGCATGCAGATTCACACCAAGCTAAAAATATAAAAACTGAGACAAGAAAAGAAAAGAGACTATACAGTAAATAATAGTGATTTAAAGAAATGTGCCACTGAGTATAATAAAAAAGGTGAATGTATGTTTGTTTATAAATGAGATTGTAGTCATTTCTTTTCTGTTTCACTTTGTTTTCATGTTTTGTTTTGTTTTTGCTGGATGTGCAACATAAACATTAAATCCTTTTAGAACATTTCTGCAAATTCACCTCCAACCACCATTCATCCATCTTAGTGCATGTGTAAAACTAATGTCTGTTCTAGAGGCACCAAGGATCATAATTGAAGCCTTTTGGAGACATCTAGGTGTCTGAGTTATGCCCCTGCTATCTCTGTAAGGCCTTAGGGTAGTTTGCCTTCTCTATAAAGAAAGGCAGGTGTCATGGTATCACTCATGAACAGACCAATGCTGATCTTACAGTAAACCAAGGCAGTGGCAGCATGATGCTATGGGGAATTTTTGCAGCAGCAGGAATTGGCATATAAGTCTGCAATAATTTACAGAGAGAACCTGGATGAAAACCTACTCCAGAGTGATCTTGACCTCAGACTGGGGTGACGGTTAATTTTTCTGCAGAACAACAACCTAAAGCACATAGCCAAGACCCCAAAGGCTTCAGAACCACTCTGAATAGTTCTGAACAGCCAAGCCAGACTTGAATCCTATTGAACGTCTCTGAAAATGGTTGCAACCTGACGGAGCTGCAGAACAGAATGAGTGAAGCTGTCTGAAGATTGGTGAGCTAAGCTGGTGGCATCAAATTCAAAAAGGCTTGAGGCTGTAATTGCTGCTAAAAGTGGATCAATAAAATATTAAGCCAAATCTGTGAATACTTGGTTTTCTACTTTTAAGAAATTTTCAAGATCAATAAAAAAAACAACACTTTGTGATAATGCAGTGTTTGTGTGTGGAATTTTGAGGAAATGAATTAATCCAATTTGGACAAAGGCAGAAACACAAGCTGTGTAAAATGTTACAATACTTTCCAGTTATTGTAATTCTAAATAAATTCAGGCAAGAATTTAAAATCATTACAATGAAGCTTTCCGTCTTCTGTTCTGGGCAGGAACTAACGACACCAAAACACAATTTACTGATAATGTGACCATTTTGAAATTCTGACATTTTCTACTCCTCCAGCAGGGGGAGGCATAGAGTAAGAACATATTTTGGTCTAACCCTGCCACAACTGAGTATTAAACTTCAGATCGTTTTCAACAGAGGTTAAGCTAAAGACATTAAGATGTAAATGGTTTCTAATATGTAAGTTTTTTTTTGTTTGTTTTTTTAATTGTAGTACATTTATTGTAAGATGACCATTGCCTCATGACTCACTTCAATGTTATAACAAACATTTTCTGGTGTTCATGATTTACTTTTAAGAATGCAAACAATAACCACAGTGGTCCAGTTTACTGTTATGCATAGATCTAAACTACATAATTTTGGAAATTTTGCAACATATTTTAATCACAACTCTTTTTTTCTGACTAGATCTGAAAAAAATAAAAATAAAGATATGATGATGTACTTTACCTACAAATGCTCTAAAAATAGCATTTATTTTTGTCTGTAGGGGTATCACTTGTAACTTAAATTGCTGCAGTGTCACAAAATGCATTTGCTGAATCCTGCCTTCTTCATAAAAAATGCATGTGGTTTTATACTCTTGGGTCTAAGTATAGTGAATTATTTAAGCTAAAAGGTCTATTTTTAGGGTTAAGTCAAACTCTACCCCAAGTAAACCCACGACAAATGGTGCAGTGGTAAGTTTAGCCTCGCTCTTATTTTTGACAATTTAGGAGACATTTTTGACCAGCTGTGCTTACGACACACATCCTGACTCTGACAGCGACTCTCAAACAAGGTGTCAGCCTTAACCTGCAAGAATTTAGAAAGTGTCCCTGGATACAAGTCAAAGAACACATATATAATCCATCACCAACTTAAACATTTTATTGTATCAAACAAATGTAGATTACACACGCAAATCAGCTATCCATTCAATTAAAACAGAAACAAAAACTTCCAAATATAATTAATTTGAAGTACACTTTTACCATTCAAAACACAAACATTACAATGTGGGTTCATAAATACAGGGGGAAGGGAAATAAAAGCTTTAACAGGAATGTTTTACAGTCTTTGTTTGTTGTTGAGAAAATTGCCAGTGCTGCAACTGTTAACTAAAGATGTTCTGTTTCTTTCAGACATTGGAAATATGAAGGGAAGGTTATGGAGGGATTGTCACATAATCTACATGATAATGCCACTGCAGTGAAACAAATACCTCAGAATGTGATGAGAACAATTCAAAAAGTGGTGATCGCTTCATAATTTCTTTAGCACATACAAAACTAGAAGAATATTCTACAGAGAACGCAGCAATTACAATGTGTGTCCGTATTTAAATAATTAGATTGTTGTATAAAATACAGCAATGTATAGTAAATGACTCAAATTCAGACCTAAAAATATAATTTACATTCAGTGCCATGCATTTAGATGTTTATTATGGCCTGGGTTCAGATTCCCAATAAGCAATCATATGTTAAGAATGATGGTGCAGTTTGCTCAGTGGAGATGAGTTTCTCCTTGCTAATCCAAAATATTTAAATTAATCTTCAGATTTATCCCAATGTAATGAACTCGTCAGCCACACATTTACAACCTGGTGGTTGAACTGCTTTCCGTATGGAGGAGCAACATATAACTCTGTCTATGCAGTGAAGTAATATACTAATTAAAAAGTCACACGTTTCGAAAAGTAGAATACTCATGGGTCCAACTCAAATGATTAATTTTCCACACTTGACTGTTGTCTGTTAAAAAGTGTGCTAGAGCTTATTACAGCAGTCACTAGGCAGGACTGAGATAATCTCTGAGCAAGTTTCCAGCCCTTCACAGAGTCACCACAGACACAAAAATACATGCACAAGCTCAAGTGTTCAATTTGAAATAAATCATTTGAGAGGAGTATCCAATTTAATTTTGGGACAAAATCGCCAAAACTCCCCTCATGCTGTTGATTTATTGCCACACCAACTAGATGTCTTTTGCATGGCTAATTTCTAATTAATCACTACAACTTGGAAAACATTAGAATTGATGCACTTTATTTTGTTGTTCAAATCTAGTTTTTCTTTGAGAACCTACCAAGATGTTTGTAAAGAGAGAAAGAGGCTGCAGTGGGTCACAGTGTGTGTCAGGAGACCTTCTATTCTTGATTTGCTGAATAAGGACAGACAGCTGTCAGTTTAGGGGACAGCTGCACACAGCGCAGCTTAAACATTAGACATTAAATTGCAGGACAAGTAAAACAAAGTAGTGACTCTCTGGAGTAGAAGAACGACTTTTTTTTGCTGTGCCCAGAAATTACTAGAACCACATTAAACGATGAATCAATAAGTAATCAAAATGGAGTGAACAGCACTTCAGCAGGGAGCAAAAATGTAAACATTAAGTTTATTAAAAACTGTTTCTTTATGGTCAGATTCATCTTCAGAAGGAAATGATGAAGCTATATATGTGTGAAGTGTTTTGTGAACCTACATATTAGAGCAGCGTTTTCAGACTGTCCAGCTAAAACTGGACAAAATTACAAAAGGTAAGAATCATAAGAAGAAAAAATTGTGATTTGTTATTGAATGTTGAACTGATTAAGTGTAGTGTGTTAGTTTACTAAGTTTACAAACATTTACATCTATTGAACTGGATCTAATTATCAGCCTATATGCTTAAGTCGGTTGATATCAGGGGGAAAAAAATCCTGATCAGGATTTCGATACAGTACTGTAAGTAAACATTTTTAGTATGTTATGCTGTGAGGTGGTAGCAATGTTTAGGGAAATGTTAGAAATGCTTTTTTTCATCTTAAAATCTGCCAGCTTTCCTAGTTTAAAGCAACTACAGGCTAATTATGGGAAAATAAAGTCTAATCAAACTTGAGTTGCTGGTGGAAAAAAATAGTGGCACAGTTGAATGCTAATACAGGTCACAGGAAATTTTTTCATCAATTCTACTAAGTTGCAAATTTTTCTTTCAGGAGTGTTATTAATCATGCTAAACAATAATTGCAGTAACAAATAAAAAATGCTTGAAACAATGATGGAAAACAAAAAAACACTGGCTTTGTGATGATACTTTTATATAGGTGCATGTTTGGTAAAAAACAAAAAAGTGATTGCATAACTGCAAAAATGGGGAAAAAAAAGACATTTTTAAAAGTCAGTTTATTTATTTTTGGCCACTTTTTGAACTCATCAATAATTAACCAGTTATAGCTCTGCAAGTTATGCATTGCTCATATGTTTTAGGTTATGTAAATATACATTATAATATGAATTTCACTCAACACACTGCTCACTCAGTTAGGAACTAGTTATTCTAATTACAATTTAAACTTCATTAGCTCCATTTGTTTATGACGTACTGATCCATTTTATCGATCCAACGTGAAATAGAAAACTCATAACAAACTAAAACATCTCTAAAAGAAAGTCTTATTCTATTTTTGTTTGTTTTGATCAATAAGAGGGAATATCATATATGAAGCATGGTCATGAATGTGTTACTGAGGCATGAATCTCAGATTTATACACACAATTGGCTAGCTTCAGAGCAGTACAGTAAAAACTATTAAAAATGTGGTTTAATTTTTCACAAATAGATAAAGAAAGATTTTGTCTTATTCTTGAGGTGGTAACTAAAGCCTGGCTGCAGAGGTATAGCAATGCCCTGATGTTCCTCAATCTGCGTGGACAATCTTTTGTCACTGTGTTGGGCAGACTGGACAACATTTGGCTGCACAGACGTCTTTATTTCTTTGTCTCAAGGCTGACTTTCTTCGTCTTCTTCCCTGATGGCTGATTTGCACTGGATGCTCCTGCCTTTGTGTCTGAAAATGCAGACAAACAATAAATACTAAGAGTTGAGAAACAGATTCAATATTCTTTAGCGAAATTTCATGAGAAGTGAATGAATATTTGGTAACATATATTATCATTCTTTTGAGAATGTATCTTACCTCATTTAATTTTTTGTATAAGTATTTTTAGTTATTGCATTCTTTGTCAATTCCATAGCATCAGATATATTTGGAAAATGGTTAAGAGACTCACTGATAAGAATATTTCCCCACTGAAGAATATTCATGCTCAATATTAACTCATTATAAAACCACAGGTCTTGTATGCCCTTACTGTCTTTTTTTTTTTTTTTTTTTAAATAACAAGTGAACAAGTTTGTTTTGTTTTTAGATTGCCTTCAAGATCTGGCCTTATTCAAAAGGTGGCTAAAACAATCTTATTCCAGCATGCTTTTCCTTAAGATCTTTTAAAGAATTGCAATATTTGTTTTTCATTGTTAGTAATTTTTTAACACACTGTTTGTCTTTTGTCAATGTTTAATAATTTTTTTAATTGTTACATTATCTTTGTGAGGTACTTACTTAGTGAGCTGCAACTGCATAAGGTGCTACATAAATAAATTTTGCTTATTTAAGACCAAACATTAATGTTTCATGAAAAAGCAAATTCTTCCCTTTTTGCGCAGTTTCCAACATCTCCTTCGGAAGCTGCTTATCGGATTATATATCAAAGTTCCAATTTTCCCAGGGAATTTAAATGTGTGAAAAGCAAAAATATGAAGAATATATTTTCCAAAAAAAAAAAGGTTATTTTCTGGTTGGGTTGACAGAAGCGTTATTTCCTTGCCATTTCAGGAAGATGTTTGCAGATTTTACTGTTTAAAGAGCCCATTGATACTTGTTGATTTGCAAATCCTGCATCCAGTGAAGTATCACACAAAATCTTTGTCTTTTTCCAGTGATAGTTTTCCAGATTGGTTTCTTAAGCCATCTGCTGCATAAGGTAACAATTATTTCAATCTGCAGAGTGTTTAAACCCTTCTTAAGATCCTATAAAATAGCTGGTAACATATTAGCCTGCATATTATTTTAAAATAGCAAACTAACGATTTTTACCAGGGGCTAGGACAAATATTTTTTTAGATTAGGTTTAAACACTTTAGATATTTGCATCTATATTCAACCTTGATATTCAGCTACATGCCTCCAGCAGCTGAGTGACTCTCTTCCTGGACATTTCACACATGAAGTCAAGGCCACTTCACAGTTGTTTATTGACAAGCCATGATTACTTGACACTGAACAAATCTTGTTTACCTTGCATAAATAAACCCTGTGTACTTGGTAAATGGACAGTGAAAGTGTCCCTTCATAAAACAGAAACAGACGTGAAAAGAAAAGATTTGCGTCTTAGCAAGGTTGATCTTTGTTTACCTGTTAGTGCATTTTCTTTCTGGGACGAGTGATCTGCTACGGTGGCCACACAATCGTTTTTCTCCTTGGAGAGGGGGCACTCAAGTTCACCGCCAGCATCTAATAGGCTCTCCCTGGAGAACTCTGCAGGGAGCAGAGAGGCAGCTAAATGTTGACCAGAGAGAAACTACAGCCAGAGACAAAACTCAACGTGCTAAAGATGAAACGACATCCTGCAGCAGTAGTTTTCAAGTGATGAACAGATCTGCTCCACCTTTCATCAGTCAATGCCACCTGACATTTACAGTTGAAGGTTATTTACCCCTTACAACAAATTTAAACCACTGATCTTTGAGTGAATCCATACTCAACAGAACTGGTGTTAATGGTCATTGATTTGCTTTCCCCAGCTTCCCCTTTGCTTCGTTCATCCAGACTGAGAACTTAATTTAAGCCTCCACTGGTGAAAGGTTCAAATAAAGGACAATCATCTTGTAATCTTGAAAGGGGGCTTTCCATGTTGTATGTCACACTGTGGGCTGATATAAAATTAAACCACTACACAGTGATACTGCTTCAGGAAAATAAGCCCAGTACACTCAGAATGCATTAGTCGAGGGCAATTACAAGTGTTGTTAGTGTGTGCTGTTAGCTCTGCCTGCCATTACATTGAATTAGTTGTGCCAGGCAAGACTATTTTTGTCAGAGAAAGTAAAATAGTTTAGCTCAGACAGACAGCATCTGCAAAGATGTTTTTGCATGTAGTGGGGTTAACAAAAACATTTGCAATGTTATAGCTTGAAGAGAAGAAATCAGTGTCAATAAGTAACGACTTATCATTTTAGTGTACAATCAAAGTACCCCGCAATGACTGTTTATAAAGTTGATTTTAAGAACTACATACATAACCAATTTATACTAATGCAATCCTTGCAAGCAAACAGTAAAATTACTTTTTTTTTGGCTTCTAACTTACCTTCCATTTGGCAGCGCAGCTTTTCAAAGGCCTCTGCAGTGGCTTCGTCATCATGAGGGAGCTCCTCACCAGTGGGAACAGAGTCGGGACTGGGCCGGTCAGACAAGCAGCTCTCTGAGGAGCACTCGTCTCCTGCTCCCTGCTGCTGCCTGTACAGGTGATGTTCTACAAGAAACTGCAGCTCTGTGAGGAGGGACACCAAGAAAGACATTAGGGGACAAAAAGAATGGTTGATGGCGACCAAACAGGGTAAACAAGTGTATGGATGAAGAGTTTGTTGGAGGACGAAGAAATCCAGCTAAAGACATTTAGCAACTTAAAATGTTTTCTATTAAATTAACCACCTGTGCTATTAAGAAGGGGAAAAAAAACTTAACACTGATTTAACATCTTCAAAACTAAACCACCAAATTTTCTGACCAAATTTTCTGAGATTACCTCGAAGAAATTGTTAAATAAAAAGACATAAAAATTCAAAAATATGTATCCAAATGTTTATTCTTAAAACTAATAAAAACTTCTGTCACTTTGACTACATATGATCCTCCCTCCCTCATAACTGCACTTAAAATAGCCTCTTTATTGATGTGTTGTAAAAATAAATCGACTTGCTCATTTTCCTTGGCATGCATTTTCTCCACTGTTATCATTGTAGAAAAGTTCCAAAAACCAATACAATTTTTCTAATGTAGGCCAACATTATAATAAAAAACATAGAGACTGGAGGGGAGATCCAGTCTAAAAATGGGATAATGAGTCCTCGGTGAAGGAAGAGCCACACTGACAGACTAAGTTAGAAATTGGGCCCTAAAGATAGAAAGAACTTCCCTCATTAACTAGCCAACTCTATGCAGATTATACTGTGCTGACAATAGTGACTGGAAGTAGTTTAAACCTAAAAAGTGGAAATGCGATGCAACAGTGGCTCCTTCTTTTTGTTCATATTACTTAGTGTTTTCATTAAACAAAAGTCATTCATAATGTATATTCAAAACAAAAATCTAATTCTGGGAGAGAAATTTATTTAAAGTTCATCTGCTAACACATCTGGATTAGACAAGGCAAGTTTATTTTCATAGCACATTTCATCAACAAAATAATTAAGGATGTTTTACATTACATCATGAGGGAACATTACTTTTCTTACGTCTCTTTCACTTCAAAGAAAGTTTACTGTTTAGCAGAATTGAATAAATTTTTCCATTTCAATCTTACAGCTTCGGATAAAAACTTCTTCCGCAGCTTTTACACAGAAACCCCTTTCCAGGCTGCTCTGTTGAATTTGCAAATATAAAGTTTATTTTACCATAATAAAGGGAATTAAGGTCTGTCTTACTATTCAAAAGCTTCCTTGAACTCAACCAAATATAATTTTCATCCTTCCATCTTTGCTTTGCTATTTAAATGCGTCCTACATCAGCAAAACAGTTACAGGTGAAAAGAGATTCTTGGCTGTGGAACATTAATGTAAAAGTTGAGGTCAATACAAAAATCTCAGGTTACTCTGAATGCATTTTCTATTTCTCTTTCTCAAAACTTTATCAAATACCTTGTTGCCTTAGCAACAGTGTAGCGTTTTCAGAAATAAAATTAAATGTGAATACTTCAAAGGGATCGATGTTTTACAGATAACATTTTGTATCTTTACTGCTCTGGGAAAGAAGCTGCTCTACAATGGGAGCTTAAAAAAAAATGCTGTCTTTAACAGTTTGTCACCATCACACACAGCGACAGAGACAGTAAGGTTGATAAAACAGTGTACCTTTCATTGTTGGTGTCCCCTTTTGTCCTTTTCTTCGTTGTCTGGGAGAATTCAACAGAGCAGCCTGGAAAATATCAACATTACATATCAGCTAAGCAGAAAGCACAAAGATGGAACAGAACTGAAACTCAATTTAATGAAAATAACGATCCAGGGATTTTTTTTATTTTCATTTTTAATAATCACATTTCAGTGAATCTGTGTTTTAGAGAGCTTGATTGAATTACCTTATACAACTGGTTTGGAAGCCGATCTTCATCTATTTCTGTCACAAAGCAAAGAATCACTTTAGTTCTGGATACAGAAATAGAAAAAAAACACATAACTGCAACAAAAAAACTGTTTCAGATTTTGTGTTCGTAGACGGAGCACTGCTGTGCATCCAAAGAGAGCAGAGCGGAGAAGATGACCTCTGCCCACATCAAACATTATCTGATACAAGGGCCTGATTTTTACCCAGCATTGAGCCTCATAAAGCCACTACACATGTCAGTTAAATGTACTTTTTTTTACTTTTGTCATTTTTGTATTTCATTTTTAACCAAAGTTGTGCAGACAACATCTGCATAACTAACTGTTCTGTAATTTTTTGAAGGATATTTTTATTTCTAGTGGCCCTTATTTAGCAGTAAATGACCATGAAATAAGAGAAAGAGGAAGCAGGGAGAGAGGAAAGACTTCCAGCTAATTGTCCAAAACTGGGAGTTGGACACAGGACAACCACATCACGGACCCCACTCTACCTGCTGAGCCACCTGGCACTCAAACTCAGTTTAGTTTTGTCCCTTTTAAGTGAATTTAAACATAATATTTGAGCTGGGTCACCCTTGTGGTTCAGCATGTTCATCTTGTTTAACATGTTTCCATGTTTAATTGCAGAAAGATAACTTTCCACCATGTAAAGTGGAGAATTATTACAAATACTTTGAAAATTGCAAAATGACAAGATGTATGAGATTGTAAAATGTGATTAAATTTCAAATTACATGACACTGTTTGCTTTCTCTGAACCACAGATAGACTAAGTGAAATGCAAGTAGTGTAATTTTCTTTTTTACACAGGCATGATACTGATGAGACAACCATCTTGCTGTTTTCTTCCATTTCCACATTTTAAACCGACAACTGAGGATGGTGGCTCTGGTGTTAGGAGTTTGTCTGGTTTGAACTGCAGCTCTATCTGCCTCAGATGTATCCTTGGGTATAATATTTCAAAGGGCCCAGTGGTCCCAACTGTATGCCAGCCTCGTTTCAAGGCAGCTGTGGCTACAATGTAGCTTACCACCATCTGTATGGCTGAATGACTGAATAGTGTAAATTATTTTGGAGTTCTCTGGACTTGAGAAAGTGATATACAAGTACAGGTCACTTACCACTGAGTACTTCTTGACCTCTTTTCAGAGTGTAAAAGTGTAAAAAAAAAACTGCCCTTAGTCCCACCTTTGCTGCTCCTTTGGTTAGGAGTGCAATTCAGCCAATCATTGCACCTGAAGTGGTTTTTCAGGCCTGCTCCAGCTTTCCCAATCAGGTGTGAGGGGGAGAGCTGGAGACAAAGGAGCTACAGGTTTGTGCTTCCAAACAATTAGTTTACCTCTGTTTGTTATGCACTTTTTAAACTCACAATATAAAAAAATCATGTAAATCTGAATACCCAGTGGGCTTGGAGCCATGAAGCTGTCATGCACTGATCTATAAATGGAATTGGTGAGTAGTGAATGCAATGTGGTTTTGTTTGGTTAGCATGTTGCATGTTTGTTTAGCCAATACTAATTGTTTGATCATCAAACACACGATCTAACTTTTTTAAATGCAATACATGTGGTTAAGATAATGAGAAAAATGCTAATATCTTTATTTTTGTCTTAAAGATTTGATTGTGGATAATTGCATTTATTTCTGTATAGAGCTGAAAAAACGTCTAGTTAACTAGCATGCTGGTAATTTACTGGTCCTGTTTATTTTAATACAGGCCAGGTGACCCTTTTTAGGGTTAAAGGATGGTGAGCTTCTGACAACTGGCTGGAGCCTGGAGAACCTGAATTTCACTTCATACTGGTCTGGTAGGAGGCTGATGGTCCATAATATTTCCCCCTCCATCTCACTACATAGACACACAATTCATTATTCATCCTCTTTTCATAGGAAATGAATTGCTCTTGGACATTTTGTCTTAAGTATCTGAACAAACACACCATGGACTTTTAAATGTGTGTCGGTCAGACACTGTGCTGACCAGCGGGGAAAGTGAAGGACATCTATATAGAAGATCTACTGCAGTACCGTGTATATATTTATTGCATTTATTTTTTTGGTTTCTATGTATGTTCTGTGTCTTGTAATGTTCACTTATTTTTTCTTCTTTAAAATACATAGTATTGAAAGCAGCTTTATTTTGTATTGTTTTTATTGATTACTGACAACAGCTCCAGTAGATAAATTTAGTCCTCTGATCTCAGATGCTATCTAGTCCTTCAGAATATTAAGTAGTGCTACAAAAGCATTAACACCCCTGACCTTCTTTAAACTGATTTTTTTTATTTTTTTTATTTCTGTGGCAACCTGTTACAAGAGCTGCTACTCAAAGTTTATGACATCAAGCTCACTCAGCTTGGTTCTTAGGCTATTGCTGACCTAAGAGCCAAATCTTTTTCCTGACTCCAGAACTGTTTATCTGTTAACAGTTTTTTTTAATGTCCAAAGAAACATTCACAGAAGCATTTCTGAGTAAAGAGAAGCTAGGAAGATGTATTATGTAGAACATGATAGCCTTAGAGCTGATGCGGCAAAACATGTTAAATGAAACAGCCCACTGGTACAGTAAAACCTCTGATCAACAGTGAGCATCTTTAACTTACATCAAAATCTATGTTTTACAGCCTTGAAACTTTTTTCTAGGACACCACCTAGTTGCTTGGCAACCTACGCATCCCTCGGCTCTGCAAATGATGTTCGTCTGTGTGCGTGTGTCTGTGAGTGCTTGCGTGCCAACTTGCATACAATATTCCTGCTTAAAAGTATGGTCTGTTCAAAAGAGCGCTTTTATTTTAATTCCCTCATTTCTTTAATTTTCTTTATGCACCAAACTCTAATCCAGAACTGAAAAAAGACCTTCAAAAATGCTATTAAATGTTATTTTTATTATAATTGTTCTGCATTTTTCTTTCTTTACAAAAATACACCCAATTCAGTTGTGTTTTAAATTTTTTGGAAAAGTTTAATTTTGTCTTAGTTGAATTCATACTTTTTCATAAAGCTATGGAAAAGCAACATGAATATGACTCTTTTAACAACAACCAAGCAATATAAAGGACAAAAAAGCCACATTTACTCTTTTCCCTTCATTTTAAATTTTCTGCATTCTGTATAACAAAGAGTTCACTCTTGGTTCAGGTCCTTATGACAACTGGTTTATGAAGTATAAAATGGGTCAACCTTGCTTTGAATCTCATTTGAATCTCATATTTTGGAAAAATGCAAATCCCTTTTTTCAGTTGTTTTCAAGTATTTCCATTAATCAGACTCTTGCTGAGAGCCAAATGAGACATTATTGTGGAAGAAGACGAGTTGCCTTCATCATCAAAACATGGAAATAGACAACATAGTGAGAGCTGGGCAATTAAGAAATTATAATCAGATGCAGATGCATTTACACTGGAACAAAGTGGTCATGGTTCAATTGCTAAAATCACAGTAGATTAAATGAAATTCTGAAAGCAACAAGAAGCTGTAGTTTCATAGCAAAAATTTAAAACAATTTGGGTCAAGAAAAATAAAGTTTGGCAGTCAAATGGTTGATTATCAGATTGTTTCATCTCTGTGTGTGGCCCATCTGTGCTGCAGAATGAGGAAACAAGCCAGTAAAAAAAAGCTTTTCCAGTAGTGATGAGTCTATCACTGCAACTCCCAGCTGGCCGACTGAAACAAAACAAGATGAAAACAGAGATACTCCTCTGACTCGCAGCCAGCCGTCCTCATCTCTAATGTGTTTAAACTATAAACCACTTTCAGTTCACAGTTGCTCAGGAAATTTGAGAAAATACTGACAACCAATTGCATTGTCTGACAAACGATTGAAAATTCATCCTGAGGTGAATTATTGATGAATTTGAAAAACTAAATAAAATTGTCTCATGTGTAATCCTGCTTCTCCTTCAGAGAATGAAAGGAAGAGCCTGTTTTGTCTATTTTTGCACATTTAAACGGAAGTGGCTCCTTTCTTTTCATGCTGAAGCTGCATCAAGCCTCCTTTGCTTTTTCGCTTTGTCTTTCAACAAAAGAACCACCAAATGTACTTCTGAAGCAGATACAAGCTCACAACAGAATTAATGATAGTAATGAGGTTATGAAGAAAATAGAAACATGATTCGTCTCATGTCTGCATGCCTCCTTTCATATACGAATCAGCCAAAACTAGAAGAAAACTGTGGGAAGGTTGTGGACTGATGCACATTATTTGTTGTATCTAGTCCAACAAATCCTAAACAGGACTCTAAATCTAATATCTGAGTGTTCTCTCTCTCTCATTAATGGTAATAATTGAATAATAAACATATATAGTGTAGCAATGCATGTGTTAATGTTTTTAATTTTGATAAAAAAAACAAACTACTATTGAAAGATTTTAAAACTGCTGACAAGTCAAATTCTCATACTTTTTCTTTGTCTTGTGATTCAGTCTTCACCTAAATAGAGACAATCTAGCTAGGCTTACCATTCCTTAGGTTACACAAATAACATTTGCAATTCAGACAGGTGTGAATCTGTGGCAAAGAAAATTTGACTGATAGCTGAAAGTTTGGAGTTTATTTCCAGTCTAATCTTAACACATTGTAGAAAGTCCTGGGAAGGAAACTGTGAATCCCTTATTATTTATTGATCTGTGGTCCGGGGGAGTAATGAATGCATTAATAAATGTACTTTTTTTTTTTTTTTTGAAGTGCTACAAAATCCAATAAACAAACAAAATTTTGTTTTGCAATGACTGAAGAAGATCTTGCAATCACTGGCTCAATGGAAAATGTTTAGGTTGTATAAATTGCATATAAAGCAATGCAATATGACAGGCAACTCCAATGTTGATAAAATTTCTTAAGAAGCTAGCTAATAATATTTGACACTTTCTAAATTAGGAGGAACAATGGCTGTGCATATTTTTAATTCTGTCTCACTTGCATGAACAATAGAAGTAATTTAGATTTCACTAATAAATCTTCACGTGAGAACCAAGTCAGCACTTCTTCCACACGTATTTGATCAAGTTACTTCAAGAATCGGTGAACACAAGAAATCCTCCAGTTTGTACGGTCAGCCTTGAAGAAAACCAAAGTCACCCTCAGTCTCTTAATGACCTTCTTCATTATTTTACACACAGTGTGTATCTTGGTTGTCTCTGCTCCTCTGATGTGCTTTTGGGGATTGCAGTGCATAGAGAAGAGCAATATGCAGCACATTTAATAATGCAGGGATTTATCTGATGTGGGGCACACCATTACTGCACCAGTGCAGCTCTTCTTTCTCATCATCATATCTGTTCAGCCCCACCCCCCTCCCGCAAGCTTTTACTCTCACACACAAAAGCACATAAAAGCCGATCACGACAGCTGTGATATTATGTGTCTGCGTCTGATTCAGTGTGTCTTTGCATCTGCTTGACTTAGTCCATCTCATTAGTTCAGTTTTTAATTTCGCTTTGACATTTGTGGGAGGTGTAATGAGAGCTAAGCAAGGAACAAGCCACATAGCTGCACTTCAACGATAATGAAACTTCTTTAGCTGCTTGTGGCAAGTAGGAGTGATTACTGATCCCCTCGAGATCAATATGAGAAAGATTTAATACTTTAAACAACTGTAAGGGTTTTTACCTAACTATTTAAAAAGAAATTTAAACAAACTAAAATAACATTAATAGCTGTGAACAATGATCAATGTCTACAGAAACAATAGAATTTTCATCTAAGATAATTTGTTCACGGCTACCTTTAATTGCATTATATTAGTTTTGCTGATCCCATTATCAGCAAATAATGATAATTATTAGTGGGTATGATGATTGTTAATCATCATACCCACTAATGTCAACAATATATTAAGTCCCAGAGTGACATCCCATAGAAACCATGGCTGCTGCACCTCAAGGCTGGGTAATGAAACTGTGTTCTGTATCTAACGTGAAGCTTTTGGTTCTGCAGCAAAGCAAAGAGCTTGTTCACCTTTTTTAGTAATCTGGGTTGCATCTTGCTCATCTCTAGTTAAAAACCTAAAATATTTAAAGCAACTCAGATCCAAGCTAAGATATTCGACACAGAATAGGATTACATTAAAACCTAATTCAAATGCTGTGTGGTATTTTTGCAACCAGGGATAGAGTCAAGCACCGAAAACACTATTATTATTATTTTTTTTTCCTACTCTTAGGGATGCTTAGAAGGAGAAGATTGCCCAGGGTGAGATTCATGAAAAAAACTAAAATGTTCCGACCTCATCTGCATGTAGTTAATCATTCTCTGTAGATATTCAGCTCAGCTTCCTTAGTTTATTATAACTTATTCAGCTAATTGATCTCAGATGGTCTTTGGTTTTGCTAAAATGGCTTTTATGGTTTAAAATGAAAAATGTATTTTTATACACAAGAAAACAATTTTAAAAGAACTTCAAATTTGTATCAAGAATCATGTTTGCCTTGCTGGACTTTCTGTGGGGAAAATATCAAATTGTGAGATAATGAATGAGAGCATACTAATAGTCTTCTGTTTATCATGACTCATCACTTTGTACCTCATTCCGACCAGAGAATAACAGCAGGAGAAAATTATTCTCTCTGCGTTTATCTTTTAATTCTGTGGTGGATCACTTTACACATAAATACATTCCCAAATCAACAGAGGCAGTGAGGAAAGCAGGGAGAATGACTCATACAGCAAGAAAAGTCCTCAGAGGTTCGTTGTTATGTTTGATCGTCAAGATCCCGTGAGAGGACTGTTAGCTGTTTTTGTTGCTGTAATGTAGCAGAAAGATTCATTTTGTGGTTACAAGGAATGAGATGCAGAATAACAGCAGTAAAGGTGAAAAACAGAAATATTTTTTCCTAATTTGTGTATAAATTTTAGCATGAAGAATATGCAACATTTTGGAGTAATAAATTCAGTCAATGAAGTTGCATTTAATAGTGACTCAGGATACTGAAATATCAAGCATTTTATTTCGAACTGTGTTTTGTGTGTGTGGGTGGGTGGGTGGGTGTGTGTGTTTGTGTGTGTGTGTGAAGCACAACTAAAAATAGAAAAAAATGTCTCTCTGTTATTTTCATGTGTTGAGTCTCCTACCTGGTGAGGACTGATCACTGGATGCCACCAGAGTTGCAGGTGTGGGTCTGCGTCTTCTGATCTGAAAAAGATAACGTTTTGTTCAGGAATTGATTTAATTATTATTGACACAGTTTTAGTAACAGACAGGTGTATGAATGTTCACACAAATCTCTCCATTTTCTGTCGATATTCTTGAGACCTTCGTTCTCAGAAGGTGTTCAGTTTGACATACAATAAAATGATGGTAAGAATAGTAGTGCTTTGTATTTAACAAGCTATTTGAATAGATTTCATCAGCATGGCTGCAGCCCTTTCCCAGTATGAGTACTTAATAAGGTCAGCCCAGCATCCAGGATCCTGCTGCTTTCAGATGACTGGAGGTCCAGAAAACCTGGGATTCTGTAGACTTTAAAGATGGCTGATTTGGACCCGGGCAAGGCTGTATCCTGCAGCACTGAGCACTGAGATCAGATAGTTATCCACCTCCTGACTGTTTCTGGGATCAGAAGCAGCAACACGCAGTGACTAAAGAAAGATTTTCACAAGTGAAAATTCACTTATAGAGGAAAATAACAGCAATAATGTTTAAAGATCACTGCTCCTAGGTGGAGCAGGGTAGGGTGCATTATTTGATCACTGCAGATGGAAAGGATAGTTGCAATGTGAGGGTTGAGATTCTTTTGTGCTTTGAAAAATGAAAAAAAAGAACATTCATAAAAGAAAGGCCTTGTTGGAACTATCAGTATATAGTAGGAGACTAATAAGAAGGAGCATAATGGAAATAAAATTGCAAGAACAAACAAAATAAAGCCTCTTCAGAGCAAGATTCATCATGTGCATCAATACATAATTAGAAAATTAAATAATAAAAACGAAAACCTTTCTGAACTGCTTGATAGTACTTTCTCTCAAACGCTCTTGAGTGGAAAATGTAATTTATTTTTTATTCCTCAGACAAATCCAGCAACAGGAGATTACTTTTAATTTTATTGCTCAATTAATGTAGAGCCCCACAATAAGGTTAGCTTAAATAGCGTTAATTATTTTAGCACCGTCACATCTCCTCCTCTTGATTTACACAAGCGTAAACAATTGTACTGCAGCTGACAGGGCTGCTGAGTAGTGCTGGGTGTCGAGTCTGGTCTTCATTCTGGAAGCCTGCTTGTGCGCTTAGCAAGAACTCATCCAAAACAGAGCAGCATCAAAACATGATCAGTTTTTATTATCAAAAAGGAACTTTAAAACTAGATACTTTAAAATTATGCTTAAAAATATACATCTGAATCAGAAATCAATAAGGCTTGCTTTTTTCCACCAAATAAAATCACTCTGAACTATACCTAAACTGTACTTAATAGTGGTAACCAAACATTGTTGCTTTCAGTTTTATTAATCTTTATTCCTGCTTGAACCTTTCACTTTCTCCCTGTCTCTCTTCAAACACGAGTTAATATTTATTTTTATATTTTCTCTCTTACATGTGCTACAGATATTAGATTTTGGAGCTTCACAAGGTTGTAGACCTGAACTGATAAGCTTCACGCTTTGACTCCAGGTACAAATGTGACTACAGATTAAAAAAAAGTCCCTTGACACAAAAGAAGCAGAGTGAGTTCTATCTTTCTAGTAAATTCAAAGTGATGTGATTCAGATATGAGGGGCATTCGTCATCTTTAAAACACAACCTTGCCCAACAAGAAGGGTGTGAATATGTGATGATATTGAATGTATTTTTTTTATAGCAGTCAGGCGGGTGCAGCTCCTGCGCACAACTACATGTAATTTCTGAGAAAATTGCTAGCTTCTCATTTTGAAGCAGATGTCAGTTATTAACTGTAAGTGTGACTCTGTTACATATTACTGCTCACAGTCAAGATGTGTGGAAAGTCTGATAAAACCTCAGGTACAAAAGCTTGTTTCTGGTGTCATTAAATATACTATGCTATGCTTGCTAAAAGTAATTCTAGTTTCAATTACCCAAAATGTTGCTGGCTTAAAACATGTTTAAACTGTTGTTTTACTGTGATGTCATTATTTTTTTCTTTAGTGTTACCATTATCTAATCAGTTCCAGTCTTCTCTGTTTATTCACCTCTCCTGCTTTTAGCCCTAGCTGGATCTTATTGCTCTGCTTTACCCTACTGTCTTTTTACCTGGTTCCTGTGTTTTTGCTCTGGCTCCCTGTGTTTTGTGAGTATGTTTTATTTTTGGACTCTTTGTTAAAAAACCTGTTTCCTTATATTCGTCCAGAATCCATCTTGCACATTGGTCCACCCTCCACTCATACTTCATGACGGATAAAGTATTAATAGCTGGTCAATCTGCACAAAGAATCAACAATATATGCTTGTAGTTTAAAACACAAACCAACAAGTAATCAGAAGAGACAAGAAGCCTTTACACAAAGGATCAAGAAAATGTCTGTGAAGGTCTTACAGCTCTTAGAGCTTGAATCGATTTACTGATAAGATGAAGGTCAGTTAAGTATTTTTTTACATTCCTCTGTTTTACTTACTTTAGTCCATTGCCCATGTTTCTCATCAGTAAAGTTCTATAATCATAAATTATATTGACTACAAATAAATTTACACTTTGATTAAAGCAGTAGCTTCTTCTGTTTGTTCTTTTTCTATGATCTTGGCTTACGTGATTGTCTCTCTTACAGAAATTAATTACAGTGCTAACAAATGGATTAACCCCAGGTCCTTTTAAATATCTAAGCAATTAATAATTCAATGGGAAACAAAAATAGTTAATATCAGATTGTTTAATTAATGAGAATTCATTACTGAGATTTAAAAGTAGCATCAATCTGTCCTATGGCATCCATGTCAGTTATGACATGGATGCCATGACAGTGATGAATGATAAGTTATACAATACTTTTAGCAGTTTTAGCTTTGTGTCTTTTTCCATTCCAAAAAGCCAACCCACTGGCCTACTTTAAAGGACAACCATGGCTGTGTAGCACTGATTACAACCAGAGTCATTGTTATTCTTCTCACCCTGCAGCAGAGAAAACTCCCTGATCCTCCACTCGCACAAACAGCAGCACTTACTGAACGGACTTGCCCTTCAAGCCACCATGCCTGCCTTTCAACCCACAGTCTGTTAATAATGAACGCCTGTCACATCACGAAACAACGGACAGCAGCATTCTTTGAAAGTAACTGGTGGGCAGGAAAAGCCGTAGCTGTAAAATATAGGTCAAGCCAAAAATGGCAGGCTTGTGACTCCACCAGTATGTTCATGGCTCTGCTTTGTAATTTTTCATGTGCAAAAATAGACATTAGAGTGGCTTAATTACTCTTTTTATTTTTCTTTGTCCTCATGCTGAAAAAAATACCTGAAGAACAAATCTTGGGAAGCAAATCAAAATGCTTTTTATTTTCATAGGATAATTAAAACTTATTAATTTATTTTCAACTAGATGGTTCTGTTTTCTTATCTGATCTCTAAGTCATCCCTGAAAAAAAATCCTTGGAGAGATGAAAAGTTGGTCCTCTTTGGTTTTACAAGTTGAAGCATTCAAATTAGATTCAAGGACAATGATGTGGTAAAAGTGCTTTATGTTCTAAATCAGATAAATGGTAGTCCCCTGCATTAATTTATCACTGAGATATGCATGATTGATGACTACAGTGATAACTATACTGAGACTCAATTTTTGTGTAATATTTCCATTGCTAAACAGTGTAATTTACTCACTAGCTTTTTTAGTTTTTATTCCCGTCTGTACACAGATCAGAGCAAACTTGTAGGTAAATAAAATTTACAACTTCTGGCTTTTATGTGGTTTTTGGTTCAGCTTCAGACATAGCCTTTGATTTATTTGGAATGTTCAATTTCTTAAATGCCTCAAAACTCGGTTGATTGGAACCAGGAGAGTTTAAATAAAATAAATCTACTGTTCACATTGTATGGCTTTAAACATTAATGATCTTACTAGCTTCTCAGTAAGAGTTCATCAAACTTAGTAAACTTTGTAGATTCAATATAAATCTATGTTAAAATGTCTGAAAAGAAAGTTTCTCTTTTGATCGTGTGTTTGATTCATCCTTCCTCAGAGGGGTTTGGTTAATGATGAAATATTATTTCCAAATAAGAAAATAAACTGCATAAATAAAAGGTGAAAGTAACCTTCCCCAAGGCTTGTTACTGGGGCAGCCAAAGAAGATCAGAAATTGTGCAAAGTGGAGAGATTATATCAGTCCAGGAGGAAGATTACAATTTCTCATCTTTCATTCTGTCATTTGACATGTGATCCTGGCATTGTTCAGACAAGAGCTCCTCCATAATGAATCTTTCAGACTCTCCAAAATGGGCTCACTTTGATTTGATTAAGATGAATTACTCCAGAAACATCCACATCACAACCTGGGGTTTTGCATTCCTCTAATACCCTCTCAGTTTTTCTCTGTTATTCTAAGTCTTTTTAAGTGATAGACTAATGATGACCTAAATGCTCTGAATGTTCTCAGTGAAGGACAAAGATAGAAAGACAAAGTCATTGTAGGGATCATTAAAGTACAAAGTCTCATTGCTGAATTGCATGCAATAGATGGCTTTCTAACTACATGAGTCACTCTCCCTTTAAGAAACAACATACTTATAACTATATGCAGTTTTTCTAAAAAGCACTTATGTCTGTATGTTGTGATTTAGTAAGATTATGATTCCACATCAAAAACAAGAGAAAAAAATCACATTCAAGTAAATTCAAAAGATATACAACAACTAATAATAGTGAGAGATTTGATGAGCAAAATAAGCAATAAAACACGACATAAGGCCAATTTACAGAGCATGAAGGCAATAAAATCAACCTGGTTGTACAGGAAACCACAGCTCATCTGCAAATTTCAATAATGACTTATTTTTGTTTAGTACTGACAAAGTTCCTAATTAAATTCAGGCTTCTGATCCTGGACTGAATAAATGGCTTTCACCATCTATTTTTTCAGAACTTTGTAAAAGATAATAAGGGAATTTTATACAGTTAAATGCATCTCAGCCATTTCAGTTCATTTTTCTATTTTTCAGCCATTCCTATGGTTCATAATTATCACTCAGTGAAGCACTCCATGAACATAATGCCATTTTGGGATCTCTGTGACATCTATTAACCTGGCAAGTAAATGTTTTATGGACTTGAAGTGGAAGAAAAGGGTGTTACCAAGAAAACTCAAGCATACAGAGGCATAGCATGCATACTTAGCGTAGAAAGACTCCAATTGATGTCTGAACCTTTTTGGTAACTGTGATAAGAGCAACAACAAAAACATGTTTGAGTTCAAAATATGATCAGAAAATCAGAAAGCATGGGCAGCAGGGAATTCATCTGACCTTGCCAGCTGTCCTGAGCCATATTGTAGCTTTAAATCTGCCTTCATAGCATGTTTCAGCTACTTTAGCAAGGAAATCTAAAGATTTTAAACTAAAACTGCAAATTGTGAAGTGGCAAGTGGCTATTATTACATCAAAGTAGTGTAACAAGTAAGCTGTGATCAGTGGTGAGTTCTGATATGGGTGACATGGGCAACCGCCCAGCATATTCCCCCTCACACCTGTCCAACGCTGGGGGCATTGTTCGTCCTGAATGCCACACAGACTAGGACCGCCTCTGAAAAAATAAAACTGAACCATATGTGTTCAGTTTTATTGTAGCTAATAACCTTCTGTTATTAGCTACAGAAGGTCTTTGTAGCTAATAACAAAGACCTCCTGGATTCTTATAGGCAACTTCAGTTTTACTCACAATGTCCAGTACAATAAGCAAATATTCATACACATTCTGAAAACAAGCACGTTTATTGTCATTGAGACTCTGTATTGACATAAATACAACTTCATACCCTGTCCAAAGTCACCACTTAATTTATTCTTTCATAAATTAACTACTGATCCATTTCTGGTCACCTCTGAATTTCTTTCATTTTGTCAACTTAAAACAACCTGAAATACTTCTTTTTTTAAATATCTTTTCCTTATGGGCCCTTTTCTCTTTAAAAAAAAAAAAAAAAAAAAAAAAAAAAAAAGACTTTGCTGACATGGTCTTAAAATACGAAGGAAATTTCAGTATTTTTGACATAAACCTTCCTCAGGGAGTCAAACAGATCCCAGTGAATCATCAGCCCTTTTAAAGACGCACAAAAAATAGGGATAGCAAGCACTGGAGAATATGCTTAAGATTTTATGAGGGGGAAAAAAATAGGATTCAACTCAGCCAAGTGTTGTCGTCAGCTTGTTACAGATCTCAGACAAACAATGTGTGTATATAGAGGTTAAAGGGCATCTTAGCCAATCAGAGACAGTGGCCAATCAACCCAAAGAAGAGACATCTGTGAGAAACTAGCATAATTAGTGGCAAAGAACAAAAATAAAATGAAATATTCTATACAAACACGAGCATATATAAATACATGAAATCACAAAAGTTAAAGAAATCAGGCCCCAAGGACATTTCAATAACTACATAACATAGTTAGTCTGAAAAGTGATTCTGTGTGAAACAGAAAAGCTTTTATCTGTATGAGGATGTAGGAACACATTGCCTTTAATAATTGCACTATACTCAGCTCAGCTAGAACAGGAGAAATTACGACCAAGTAATTGAGACAAAAAGTGAGCAGAAGGCTCATAGCTGTCTGTTCTAACTAAGAAGCCTCCCAAATCCTTGGCCCACATATTGGCAATAATGTGAAGCCTCTGGAAGTTGTGTCTACATTTTTATCTCCTTAGAAAGCTGGGAGAATGTAGTTGCCAATACAACATTTAACTACTTGTGGGAAGGAGTTTTAGGGGCTAATGCTACACCCCTGTTCAGACTTTTAACTTCCTCACAACATTTTCTTCAGGACTGGTTCTCTTAACCCATGTCTCTAAATATTTTGCAAAGATCTTTAGCTTGCATGTCAAAAGCTTCATCAGTTTTATAAATACTTCTGACCTTCAGAGGCTGACTGAAAGGAAGACTCTTCTTTAGGCTGGAAGGATGATAACTACTGTAATGTAAAAGTGTTTTCCAATAGATTAGATTATATACTGACCAATAGGTCAGTATATAAAATTACAACATGCATAATGCAGAGTGGATCAGTGTCATTAAGATCAACAGTGCACAAAATGTGTTTCAGAAAATATGCAATGTCTTTAAATGTAGAAGGAAGCTGCTTTGACTTGATTTGAAAATCAATGTTATGTTAGAAACCGATTAACTAAAGGACCACCAGGTTCCAGGCAGTGTGCAATAAATAGGCCTTACACAATGTTGTTACCATAGAAAATTGTATTCATGTTTTTGTATTCATAACTATCCTCAAGAGCTTTCTCTAAGAAACGTTTCATCTTTTGTGCAAAAGCCAATGTCGGATCATGGCCCAACAGTGTGTAGAACACTCCATTTCCACACTGTCTCAAGATCTCTAATCTATAAGCATCTTTGTTCTGGATTACAATGGCCCCACCTTTTTCAGCTGTCGTTATGACAAAAGATCCAAGCCTAATACATCAATTCACCTGAAATGTTGAAGGATGAACAGTCAGGATTACCTAAAGGTTTAAGCTTTGTTCCTTTCCAAACTGCTAGCTCTTTTCAAACCATAGTAAATCTTTTAAAAGATTTTGGATGAATAAATCCCCAAATTCCCCTTTGCTTCAATTTTCTTTGCTTTCTCCTTTACTATTCTGCTCAGGAATAGTGTTTTGGTTATGTAATATTTAATATAACATATACAAATTGCACACTTGCAAATTATTAGATTCAGTCTTCTATTGTTCTCTGTTGACAAGTTCCTCAGGTGTTTAAGAGTCTAATTGATGAAGGATTGGCTACAGGTGGAGTACTCATAATGATAAACTCTTTAAAATGACGGTTTGCAGTCCTGAGAAAGACCTATGTCAAAGCACATCAAATGTCTATTGTTTTTTTAGACCGTGAAGTGTCTAAAAAGAACTTGAAAAATTATTTAAGAGCAAATTAGATTGTAGTGTTTTGATATTCATTTATTCTTGACCCATCTACTGAGCATCTTTGTGTACTCAATATTTGAGTCTATAAAGGGCTCCCTTTCTACAAACATGGATATTTAAATTTATTTCATGAATACAAAGCATTGCATAACTTCAAAGTTTGAGGGAAATAATACATAACTTTTTAATATTTTATACAAATTTCACAGGTGTGGTATTCATATCAATTCAATTTCCTTTACTCTCACACCCATCAATAAAATTCAAAGCAAATAGTTGCCTTCAGAAATAATATGAATGAGCAGAGTCCACATGAATAACTTAATATAAATCCAGTTGTTTTGTAATGGTTTACAGAGAAGGTGGTCATTTATCAGAGGAGTAGCTAAAAGACCTGTGATAACTCTAGAGCCAATACATGCACATACAAAGGAATAGATAAAAGTAGATTCATGTTTTAATCAAAGTCCAGGTTTAAATCCAATTGAGAATCTCTGGCAAAACTTGAACACTGTTCACAAGTGTTCTTCATTCATTCATAAATTAGTTTGTTAGAAGAATGAGACAAAACTTTCAGTTGTAGTTTTGACTTGACCAAAAGGATGTTTGAATACTTTTGTAATACACTGAATCTGCTTGCTAGCAGAATACATAGTTCTAAGCTTTGTTTTGTTGATATTGACCTAAATTTTAAGCACAGTGGACTACAGGAGGGTTCAGTCATGTCCCTGTTTCCAATTACATCAATGCCTGCTGCACAGAGGCTGAAATACTGATATTAAATTAACATAAGATTCACAATATTACTACAAGTTTTGCTAATCCTTCTTCTTAATTAACACTTCAACATATATCAGCAGGTAACACTGCTCCTTAACCTAACACCCTTTGCCATCCTTCAACAAAATCCAAAAGTACAAAAAGCACAAAAAGCTATGGAGCAGTCTTTGAATCAGTGTTGTTCTAAGTATATCATGGCACAGTAAGATGCTGATTTAAGTTGCCATAAAATGACAACTTAAATCTTGAGATAGAAAACAGAGGATCTAGACTTTCTGCATATTTGCAATGTAGTAATTGTAGAGGACGCAGCACCAACTCAGCTAAAATGTCTAATGGAAGTGTCTTCAATTAGTCTATATCAGTAGTAGAGGACTTACTCTCTCTGCTTCAGGTTGAGTTCCCAAACTGAGAATCTTCAATTAGTTACATCAGTCACTGACATCATTAGGCCTCTATACAGTTTTGCCAATCTGCTCTTTTAGGTGTACAGTGAGTATTTATGCAATGTTGGCGTATTGGTGAAATATGAGGCTGTTTTTGCTGCTATCTATCAAGAGCCCACAGAGGCTGCCCTGACTGACACCCCAGGTCTCCAGGGTGGCTGGTTTACAATGCTGAGAGGTGTCAGGGTGCAAGGATTACTGAAGCATGAGTGAAACCCCTTTGGTGTGAAATTCATAAACATGATTCTTTTTTCACATTCAGAGGTTCTTCTCTGTTTGTTTACCCCCTGCTGGGCTTTCTGGTCACAGTAAAACTTATAATAAAAATACAATGCCACTTGAGAACCAGCATTGAGAGCTAGATGCTCATAGTGATGCTGAAATAAATTGAAAATGCATCCTGAAAAGGAAAAGTCCCACTGGCACATCATGAAAGGTTTCATCATGCTTGTATTGAGGTTGTGAGTTAAAACCCATCTGGGTTTTATAGGTCAAAGAAAGCAGATTATTTTATTTGTATACAGCCTAAAGGAAATGTGTACTGAGTAGAAGGAAACAAACACAAGATCAGAGGTTATTTTGAGCCCCTCTATTGAACAGCTGCCACCTAAAAATAAAATGTAAACTATATACGGTACATAACAAAATTCCCCTGAAATATTTTTATTTTTCAACCATGGAGGTCACCATTTTTTCACCTGATCAATGTAAGAAAATGGCCCAGTCACATCAGCTGGACTGCTAACATGGCTGGGTCTGTTCTGTACTGAAACCTACAGAGTAAACACTGGAAGGTTAACGTTACCAGAGTTATCATATTGCATTTGACTGGTGTATATTTAGATAATTCTACACTCTGTCACTGTTGGCTGCAATTTTAAAAAATTGTTGTTGTTAAGCAAGTAAAACAAGAATTGACAATAAAGATTTTGCATTTTTAACACTTGTTTTTTATTAAGATACACTGTTAAACAGCTTAACTAAATGGCTGCTGGTTTTTCCCTAAACCGAACTGGTCTTGGTGAAAAAAATATAACAACCTACCTTGTTGAATCATAAATTAACTGCAAGTAAACACATTTTGATTCAGTTGAGCTGTCATATGAGATCCTTAAAATTGCAAGACCTGACATGTTGGCTAAAGATCTCCAAAATCAGTATGCCACAAAGTAAAAAGTTCAAAGACAGATCAGAAATTAAATCATGACATCTATTAGTCAGGAAAGAGCTAGAAAGCAACTTTAAGACATTGAGACTCCAGAAAACCCCAATGAGATTTTATTCAGAAATGGAGGAAACGTGGAACAGTGGAGAACCTTATGAATAGTGTATACCAAAATGACCCTAACTCATCCAGGAGATCAGTAAGGAACACAGAACAAAATCTAAAATACTGCATGCCTCGGTTTTCTCAGCATTCATAATTCAACAATAGAAAAAGAGACTAAAATGGCTTCCACGAAAGGGGAAACACTAGGTGTTTATCATGTTACTTCTGCTGCAAAAGTAATGCAGCATTTCAGAAAAAAAACATTGTGCCAACTGTCAAACACAGTGGTGACATTGTGACGGTCTGGGGCTCTGCTGTCTCAGAACCTGACAGACACGCCATAATTGATGGATCTGGGTTGTAATAGAAACAGTCACCACTGACTGAAATGCTCTGAACTTCAAGCAATGTGGATTCTGTGCCTTTTCACTCTTCCTTCAGACTTGGTTTCTAAATGAATCCAAGCTGTAGTCAATCAACTCTATGTGAATAAATCCAGCTGAATAAATTTAGCTGGATTATCCTCTCAAGTCTGTGGATGTCCCTGTTGCACCTTTTCGTATCATGCTTTTTCCTTCCACTCAACCTTCTATGAATATGATTCACCAATGACTTCTTGTGACTTGCTCTCCTTTGGGAAGGTGTCAGTGACTGTCTTCACAGTCACTGTCCAGTCAGCAGTCTTTCCCATTATTGTGTAGCCTACTGGACCAGACTGAGATTGTTTCATGCTAAAGAAACCGTTACACGTGTTTTGAGTTAATTAACTGATTAGTGTTTGATACAAGTTTCCAATTTTTATTTTATAGCATAAAAATTTTATGAGACACTACATTTTGTGGGTATTCTAGCTGTGATCCAAAATCATCAAAAATACAGAAAATAAAAGTTTGAAACATTTTACTCTGTGATAAACCTATTATATATAATAAATGCTGCGATGGACTGGCAACCAGTCCAGGATGACCCTGCCTCTCACCCATTGACAGCTGGAGATGGGCACCAGCACCCCTCCTGACCCCAATAAGATCAAGGTGTAAGAAAATGGATGTATTGATGGATGGATATAATAAATCACTTTTATTTTTTGGACTTTTACAACAGTATTCAAATGTTTTGGAAAGTATTTTTTAATGTAACATATTTTTAAATGTGCCTGTATAACCACATTAGTTACAGTTCTGTCTCGGCCTTCACCTGAACTTGACCACAACCTCACACCGTTCCTGAAAATCCAGGGAAAAATGTATAAATAAACTGAAAAGCTTTGAGAAGTCTCCAGGCATCCACGGTTCCCCAGTGTTTTCCAGTCAGAGTGAAGAAAACACTAAAACGTAGCCGTAGAAAGATACAGGAAAGAAGAAGACAAGAGGCAGATGGGGTGTAGGCAGACTCCTAAAGCCTTGCCGGCTGTACTCAGCACTCTTTCATTATGAATGAGCCGTCATCTTCATTTTATATTAATAAAAAGGAGAAAACCTGACATATTTTCACACGGTATTCTCCACAGGCACAAGAACTGCACGCGCTGGGACTTTCCACTAACTAAGCCTTATTCTCTCCTATATCATGAAATGCAGATTTCTTTCTTCTAATGCGTTTCAAAATCAACATGCATAATGGTTTATCTTCCAGCCTTTTCCAGTTAAGAAGTGTTGATTTTTTGTTTCAATTGGCTAGTATGGGAAATGCACTCATAACCTTAACGGTATTAGCACCGTGCTCTGTCCATCTGAGCTAACCTACATTTTAATAATGATGAGTTTTCATGGAATTAAGAGAAACTTCCATAATCTTACCACAATGAAGATTTGAGAAGTGCTCAAATTCTAAGTTTTTCAAAATAAACATGCATAATAGTTTATTTTCCAGCCTTTTCCAAAGTTGAAGTGTTAAAACCATGACCAAAGCTTTATGAGCACCATGTTCTGACCAGCTGAGCTATCCAGCCATACATATTGAGTTTTCATAGATCTAAGAAAAACTTAGAGGATCTTGACAAAAGTGCTAATCTTCAAATTTTTTCGAAATCAACGCGCATAATGGTACATACTTTGTAGCTTTTTCGTATTTTGAAGTGTTCAATGTCTCTAAGACGTTAGATTTCAATTGGCCAGTATGGGGATTGAACCCATGATCTTGGCGTTATTAGTACCACGCTCTGGCCAGCTGGGCTAATTTATCTTATATAATGATGAGTTTTCATGGAATTAAGAAAAACTTAGATGATCTTACAATAATGAAGATTTGAGAAAAGTGCTCATATTCTAATGTTTTTCAAAATCAACATACATTACAGTTCATTTTCCAGCCTTATCCAATTTTGATGTGTTGATCTTCTTACAACTTTAGATTTCAATTGGCTAGTATGGGGATTGAACCCATGACCTTGGCATTATTAGCACAACATTCTGACCAGCTGAGCTATCCGGCTATACATAATGATGAGAAATGGAATTAAGAGAAACTTACAAGATCTCACCACAACAAAAAGTGCTCAAACTCTAAGTTTTTCAAAATAAACATGCAAAGTAGTTTATTTTCCAGCCTTTTCCAATTTCAAAGTGTTGATTTTATGTTTCACTTGGCCAGTAAGGAGTTTGAACCCATGACCTCAGCATTATTAGCACCACACTCTGACCAGCTGAGCTAAACTACCTTTCATAACAAGGAGTTTTCATACAACTGGGAAACTTCCTACAATGAAGACTTGAGAAAAGTGCTCATGTTCTAAGTTTTTTAAAAATCAATATGCATAATAGTTTATTTTCCAGCCTTTTCCAAAGTTGAAGTTATGCTTTAATTGGCCAGTTTCGGGATTAAAACCATAACCTCAGCTTTATTAGCACCACGTTCTGACCAGCTGAGCTATCCAGCAATACATATTGAGTTTTCATAGATTTAAGAAAAACTTAGATGATCTTGACAAAAGTGCTAATATTCAAAATCAACGTGAATAAAGGTATACTTTGCAGCCTTTTCCTATTTTGAAGTGTTGATTGTCTAAAAGACGTTAGATTTCAATTGGCAAGATGAACCCCTGGAGATGCATGATTGAACTCCAACATCACTTTTAACACTGCTAAGATCCTAAGTGCCTACTTCAAATCTGCCAAGCTGTGAGTCTAGGTAGGTGGAAAAATCAATCATAAATTCATTGGCCTTACAACTGCTCTGCATTCAGGACATACATCAAGTGTAAAATGTTTTCACTGTTCTTTCTTTAAAGACTTCACAGAATTTGTGACACACTCTCCTGAGCAGCTCAGCATAAATTGATCTTGGTTAAATTCCACTCAACTGTCTAAATCTAATAATTTATTCTTACTAATTATCGTTAACAAATTGTTTTAAAAGTATAAATCCTTCACGTTTCCAAACATGAATCCATAAAGACATTCCAGATTCTGACTGATCCACACAGTCAGCTTTTCTTCCCCGTTTTTTTCCCTTTTTAAATTTTTCGTTGCTTTGCGCCTTACTTGCTCTGCTGCCTCTGGGTCCAGGTGGGTGTCCAGCAGGGGGACGGTGAACTGGATCTTTCTAGGGCTCCCAGTTTCCATGGTGGTGCTGTCTGTCAGAGAGGAGAGCAAGAACAAGAAGACGAAGAGGAGAATCCGTGCAGGGATAAATGAACCAGGCTTGAAAAAAAGAAGTGGGCTCCAGCTTTTTAGAAAAAATAGCCAGTTTCTTTTTTCTTAGTTTCTATTTATTTTATCTCTTGCCTACACCTTCCCCTAATAAGCTTTCTTATTTCTGACCTATACACTTGTCCTGTCTTCAGCACCTGCCGGCGTGTCTTTCCCAGCTCCCCTTTCCTTCCTCTCAGCCTCTCCAAGCCCTCAGTTCTCAGGCAAGGGCATTTTGAGCCAGGGACACCTCTTCTCCTCTCCTTCTCTCCCATTCGCTGTACTACAATCCCCTTCACACGAAGCCCCGCCCTCTCTTCACCATTCTGTGTCTTTCTATTGGCTGTTTCATCTCAGGGCTGTTCTGCAGCATCCTCTGCACAGATGGCAGAGTCAGGATGACAAAGAATCGCTCTCTCTATCTCTGCTGAAGGAGGAAAGAGTCGACCGCTGCTTTGGGAGTATTTTTAAAATCAGCAACCTACACATGCTTAAAACCAACCCACACTGTGTTCTTTACACACTGGTTCCAACCTTCAGTGGCTCTAGAGAGATCAGTGTACTGACTATAATTTTACAGAATTAACCTCAGTAATTCCCATCTTCACTCATCTAGATGGCAAATAAAGTTAAAAATTTTGAAACTGCAATTATGCTGACAGATAAAGTGGCTTAATTGGTAAATGAATAAATTCACATTGATTAGTTTGCTTCACTACTTTTAACATTAGATAAGTTTGTCTGGAAACAAAACTTGTGTAATAATCTGAGCTTTGTTCAAATGTGCCAATGCAATGTTTTCTTTGTCTGTCGGCCACCCCAGTCTTTATCGATCGTGTCTTGGCCTGAGTGTCCCCCATATCACACGTCTGCTGGGTCCTGATACCTGACACCACCAAGAAGCATATGGTGCATCAGATCGGCAGTGTTTCTGATGAAAAAGAAATCAAATAAAAGCTTTCAGCTTTCTAACTCTGCACACATTGTTAGAGGTGTTGCTTATAAACAAATCACCATCAGTTCTGCACAAATGCTAGACTATATATATATATATATATATATATATATATATATATATATATATATATGGTTAGATCAAGAACACCATGATAGCAAATAAACATCTATTCTTTTATAGATCAATTTGAGTTGATTGGGCTTTAAAGTAAAAGTATGTTTATAAAGAGTTTTTTTTGTTTGTTTTTTGATTTTTTCCAATGTTATATTTATTTAACTTTGACTGTATTGATGCCAACATTGCACAGTTTGATTGGACTGTGTTTTGTGGAGTGATTTTTTTTTTCCTTTTTCTGTATTTTTTCATTTTGCCTTCAAGTCTTACATCTCCCTCTTACTTTAAATAAGGGGATCTGTATGCTATAGAACTGTCTTTGTAACCTTCACTCCAGTTTAAACTGTCTTTTATAAATACACTACAGCTGCAATTTTATTTACATTAAAAATATGTATTTTTCCTCTCATGGCTTTGAAGTCCTTTTAAAATTTCCTGTATAGAATTAGTTTTGCTTTCCAAATAAAATAAAGGAACACAAGAGACTTTAATCTGCAAAATTGGCACTTGAGTATCTCATATGTTTGAGAACTGAAGCTAATAGTGGCATAAAGTAAAACTATTTTTAAAAATTGATACATAATTTTTTTATGGTTCTTTAAAATAGTATTTTTTGTGTTCAATGGATTTATGAACATGATAAAAAAAGGGATTAAATATCCAATGTTTCTTTACATTTTTATCACTCATTTAATTTGCATTATGTAAAATTAAATGCATGTATTATGTAAAATAACTAAATTATGTGTTCACATTTCAGCCTTGATAAAATAGAAAAGGTAAAATATAGAAATGTTCTCACTAGGCTCAATCAGTCACGTTGCATTGCATCATTTTTAGAGCGTGCACAAAACACCTAATTTAAAAAACAGACTTCTTATAAACTGCTTGTAACTTCATCCAGGAGTGCTAAAATGCACACATTCTGTATCCTTTTTTATTATTTTAGAAAGTATGTTGCAACTGCAAGCTGCCTAAATGCAAAAACAACCACATTTTTCTTTCTTGCGGCACAGCTGAGTGTGCAAAGCCGTGATGTTAATGACAACCTGCCACAGTAATTTTAAACCCTGCTTCTCTTGGCTTTTCATTTTCTCCTATTTGGTTCCATTCAGTCACCATTCAAACATTAAACTCTGTTTGATGTGACAGACAATGCTGGAGTGTGCTGACCACTGACCTCCACCTCCCCCTTTGCTGTTAGAGAATGGTGATGAACATGAGGGAAAGAGGAGGGTTGGAGAAATGTCAAAAAGCTTAAATTGGACAGAGCTGTTCTTAGAGCTCCAGAGAGTGTACAAGACACAATGTTTAAATCAGTTTATGTTTACTTTCTTTTCCTTGGTATGTGTCTCAGTCTGTCTCTTTGTAGTGCACACACAGGCGTTTTTTTTTTCCAGAGCCCCCCTGTGGACTCATGAAATTCAGATGAGTTCAGACCTTCTTTAACCCAGATGTGCTGATAAAGGGCTTCCAACAATGTAGAAAACAGCACCCAGCTTTTCCTATGCTTGCCTTCTTGCTGCCTCATGTTTGCTCTTTTTGCTTTAAAGCCACCAACAGTTTAATTTGTACAACAGAGAATAGTCAAGTGCAGCTAACAGCCCCACATAATCATGTGTGTTATTGTACTAATACTGTGAAACATTAGTGATTCCAAAGAGAACAGAAAAAAATATGTAAAAAAAAACCAAAACTCTGCTCATCTATGCTTTATGATCCGTTTTCAAAGTGTATTTCCCTGCAGGATCATGGGTCTCTGAATGCATTTCCTGACTGGGGACATTGTTGTGCTGCAGCTATTGGAAAGAGGGGTTGGGACACCAATCAATAAGGTTGTTATTGCATGGGGACCATAAAAAAACAGCAATCAGTTCCTATTATTGTCTTTATCCTCACTGTTACATGTGGGGGGAAGGGGAAGGTGGAGAATGTTGATCTTTCTGTCATGTTTGATGTTTCCTTTGTTCTTTCATGAATAAAAATGAAATAATTAATTTTTAAATCTTTATTAAGAGTAAGCTCTTTGAGAAATTATTGTCTAAGTTTAAACAAAAACAGCATTGTATTGAGCTGCTAGTGGTTCAATGTTTGACTTTGAAGAGATAAATCTTTTAATCTGAATTTATGTATAAATCTTCAATTCATGATTTAATGAATCATTGGATGGCTGCCCTGTTGATGTCTAGAGATTATTTCCGTTAAAGGTGTAAAAGTTACAAATAAAAGGCCCTGTTGTAATTATTGTGCACTGTATGATACAGATATGGTCACGACATGAAGCCGTTGACAGGTTTAAAAATGAACCACTAAGAATGTTATCTAGATCTGAATTGCACCAGTTGTGCAATTTCTAGTTCTTTCATTTTCCTGGCCCTTGATAAAGGAAATGGGAGGACACCCTAATAAAAGGCTCATACTGAGAGGGAAGGGCATATATCCCCTCCCAGTAATTGGCTGTGGAAACCGTTAACTCGCAGAGTAATTGCATGTTGCTGTGTTTTAATTAGAGCTCAAGCTTATTGCATGCTGCTTCCCCAGGTGCTTGTATATCCAACACAGACAACAGCCGTCGGCGAGGCTGAGGACAGAGGCTTCACGTTAAAGGGACGGATGTTGAACAAGACTGTTCACAATAAATCTATTAAACTGTTATCTAATTGCTCTGAAGTGATTAAATATATAGTAATGTAGACACAGTAACTTGTTGCATTTATTTTCCATGCATTTTAAAAGCTAAATTCTGCAGTCAGAGTAATACGTTGTAAAACAGATTGCTTTATGTAGGTTGACTCAAATATACCTCAGAGGCTAAAGGTTTAATAAGTTGTAAGCAGAATGTGTTGCAATGATTGCAATGTATCACAGAGGATCAACATATTCACTGCTCTGAACTCACTCAGTATCCCGTCAACATGTACAACTTATTGCTAAATTATCCACTTGCCAAATCTACATACATCCTGAAGGGTCCGCCTTCATTATATTTCACACAGTTTTCTATTTCAAAGCTGTTTTATTTGACATATTACAACAAACACTTTCAGTGTTTAATCCCAAACCTCCCAGTAGATACAAAACACCAGTTAACATATTTTTATATGCTAGAAGTTTAAGAAAAAAAGCTAATTTTATTCTTAATCATCAAAATTTAAGTATAACACCATGTCGTGTGGCTGACTACAATATTCATCAGAAAGGAAAAAAAAAACATGCTAATACTTTTCAGATTTTATTTATCTTAATTTAGTCTGCAGACATCTGCTCAGCCTTGTTCCAGAACAGTGACATGTGGGTCCAGCTGCCAGATTACTTCTTGCCAAACCTCTGGGGCACGGCCATGCTCCAGATCTGACCAGGGGCGGCCTCCCAGTCCCGGGGCTGAATCTTCTCCTCCAACACGACCTGCCCATTGGAGCTGCGGCCAAACCTGATCAGCAACAATTAGATTAAAAAAAATATTTAAAGTTATGTACTGTGGGATTCTTATGTTTGTTTTCTTTTTTTGCGAGTAAAATATTCTGTATAAGTCATTACTTTGTTGATATATATATTGCAAGACTGAAGTGGAATCAGAGTTTTACGAAGATTTTAGTGTTAAGCTAAAAATTGACCCTGCATAAGAAGTGAAGATTCTTATAAGTAGAAAAAATACAAGTATTTTCAGAATAAAAAAAGTGAAGTTACACAAGGGCACAAAGTTTGTGTAAGAATCTATTTAATCTAAATAAAATCTACTTGTATTAATTAAAAAGATAAAAGTTGTAATGCATTTCAGCTCAATGCACATCAAACCTGGGTTTATAACAAAAACATTACTGCATTTACTTTGCTTTTCTTTCAGAGTTAAATTATATGCTACAGAGCAGACTTCAAATTGCTGTTACATAAGAAGAAAAAATACCCTGCAGCCAACAATTTCAGAATGATGTGCAGCCTTTGGATGCCAATAGGACTGTGGAAGGGAAAAACATATTCCTACTTTTATAGAAATAGTTGCAATTTTCTCCTATACCACTTATACAAACCCTACCCTCTGTGATGTAGTTAATTATGGTGCTTATCACACTTTGTGCCATTTAAAAATGTAAATAGATATTCTCTTTCATGCAGTTAACTTTTAACTTAAACTCCAGACATCACAGCATTTAGGGAAGAGATCTGCATCCTGTAGCCTCAAAGCATTTTTGTATATTTGGTTGAAAATGAGAGGAAAAACTAAACCATATTTATAATGCAAGCAGGAAATGCCCTTTTCTATTCTAGTTTTATGTTGTAAGGCATGCAATTTTAGGCTGAAAAAATAAGACAAAAAAGGTGTCATGTAAGTTGCAGTGTCAGCTTGTTGAAAAATGAACCATCTTGACTGACCTCTGTGGCTGGTGGAGGACGGATTCCCTGGTTTCTCTCTGGATTCCCAGAGGGAAACCAGCTTGCTTCAGTGCTCTTAGCACTAAAAGTAGCAGGCGATCATCAAGGCTGGTGTCTCTGCTTTCAGTCTCCTGTAGCACATAGCACACATTCACATCAAGACATGCACACATTTAAAAAAAACTAGAAAGCCTAGTTTGAAAAAAAAAAAAAGTTTGTGAAAATCCCCACAAATTTGTCAGTTTCGTGTCACAACAAAACTCCAAACTGTCTGAATTGCTGTGCTGTGAGACATCGAGATGGTGGAACAGCACAGAGCTTCCCATGAATCAATTTAATCTAATTTCAATGCAAATCTAGACTCAGATCTGTCTGGTCCATAATACCAGGAAGAAAAAAATCCTGTTTTCTTTATTTTTAATCTGAAACCAAGTCTTCTCTCAGATGACGAAATTAGAATGTTGCGGTGTATTTCATCGTGTTGCATGACAAGGAGTGCCTTCTAAAATCTAAAATGGGCTCTGTGATTCATCCATAAAAGGCCCATTTCCCATTTAAATTCTGCACCACATGAAGTGATAGACTCTGAGCATGTTGGCATGGCTTCTGTCTGTGTGAGTGTCTTTCATTCAGTGTAATGTGGCAGATACTCCATGTTTTGCTAAGACTGAATATTGTGACACCATGTGCATTCATGATGTCTTTCAACTGCTGTATTTTTTTATTTGAAGATGCCAAATTGATTTTGCACTTGACAGAAATTGTATTTTTCAAAAGGTAACCTAAACTACACGAGACAGCAGAATAAATTGGTCAAAGAGTTTGTTTGCATGATTTTTTTGCCTCACCAGCCCCAGCAGGCGGTCAGCCATGTTCTCCTCCGAGCTGCCAGGCAGCATGTCATTTTCATCCCCGCCGCCTTGGATGTGAAGAGTCTGACTGACGCCAGCCATCGCCAGGATCAGAGCCAGTAGAGTCATCACTGCAGCTGTGTCCATGGTCTGAAGATGAAGAGGAGGTTAAACTGATGCTGAAGGAGAAAAGGTTGGCCAAGTGAACTTCTGAAATTCACAGGTTGGAGTCCTGCAAAGCAAAAGAGAGAATCACCCCGATTGTGGTTTTGTTTGCTCTCTTTGTGGTGTTGTGATGATATTCACTGGTGGCATCATGCTCTCTGGTTTTATATACACCTTTAGGTCAGGGGCTGGAAATCTCTGAAGATTTGGAGAAATGTGCTGCTGTGACATGGGACTTGATGGAGGGAAAATATGAGACATTAATGATGACTGAGAGCCTGGGCGAATTGTTATGAAGTCCTCAGGGTGATAAAACACAACTCTCTGAGTTATTAAATAGATAAATCCCCACAAATGGAAGCTGATTCATCAGCCCCTGATTTCCTGTTGCTCACACTGGATGAAAAATGGAAAAACAAACAGTAATTATGCTTCAATATGATAATTTAGTAGCACTGTTGCCTTGCTGCAAGAAGGTCCTGGGTTCGATTCCCGGCCTGCGTTCTTTCTGCACGGAGTTTGCATGTTCTCCCTGTGCATGTGTGGATTTTCTCCCGGTACTCCGGCTTCCTCCCACAGTCCAAAAACATGACTGTTAGGTAAATTGGTCTTTCTAAATTCTCTCTAGGTGTGAGTGTGTGTGTGCATGGTTGTTTGTCCTGTCTGTTTCTGTGTTGCCCTGCAACAGGCTGGCGACCTGTCCAGGGTGAACCCGCCTCTCACCCGGAACGTAGCTGGAGATAGACACCAGCACCTCCCGACCCCATCAGGGACAAGGGTGAACAGAAAATGGATGGATGGATGGATGAGAATTTAGTTGGGACAGATTTACTGAGCATAAATGGTAAAATGATCAAATATTAAAAAAAAGTTATCAAAGTAGAAAAAAAGCACTCTCAGAATGAAGATGAAATTGTCCAAAGGATTCAACTCAGAAGACCAAAAGGTTTTGTTCAAAGGTTTACATACACTAATTTATTGTATTAATGCATCTGAGACGTCCATTTTCCAGACTACAGTGTTTGTTCAGCTAACAACATCAATAAAAAAATAAAAAGAAGAATCGGCGAGTACTGGAGTACTGCCTCTTTGACATTTTGCAGTATAGTGTCAAACAGCAAGCTTTTTGCTCATGGTGTCAGGAAAAGTGTATTTCCAGGAGTCAAAGAACACTGTCAAGCATGGTAGTGGTAGTATTATAGTATGGGTCTGTTTCACTACCAAAAGTTCCTGCACATTGCACAAAAGAAATTAAATAACGAAAGAAGACCTGCTCTTTTTTTTTCCAATAAGTAATCCTTACAAGTAAAATATTGGGTGGCTCTGTGACAGTTTTTTTCTCTGTGACAGTTTGACCCTCATTTCACACATTCCTGTTTAATCCTTCTCTATTTTATGGCTGAAATCAAATCATGATACCCCATCTGAATAGGCCACAGCAATTAATTTATTTTAATATTTTTTTTCAATGTTATGATTTATGGAAATACGTCTTCATTTTGTAGGTTTATGGTCTGTTAACCATCAGTGATAATGGCCAATAAAATCTTTTTGGTGACATAAACAGAATACTTACAGTATGTTAGCAATAAACACTCCCACTACCAGCAGCACTCATGTCCATGCATGAATAAGTGGAGATTGAAGATGAATAGATGGGTTAACAGGAAAACATTTACTTTCCACTATCTGCAAAAGGCAATGATCATTATTGTTTGATATAAAAGACCACAAATTATCAGTATTACAAGCTTTTTCAAAACTGCTGAGCATTTCTTTTCTTACAAATTTATTGGAAGACAGTATTTTCCGTACAGAGAAGAGTTTTGTCTGCTTAGAGACAGTTTTCAACATTTAGCTTTATATGAACTGAAGACATTGTTCCTCTGGATTAGCAACGGTCACTCTGAGTTCCTTAGCTCCGTATGTGTTCACTTTGTTTCTTTATTTGCCTCAGTGTGGTTTTGTGCATGTGTTTCCATACAGTTCTTAGTCACTTCCCCAGCAATGGATGAGACGTCAACACATTTGGCTCATCAAAGCACCTAATGGGTGACAATCCGCTTAAACACACAAGCCGTGTCCCTGGTCCCGTTTAACCGCCATGGCAACCAGGATGATATCTGAAGGATTCAGAAGGGAATTAGCTTTCTTTACTATAATGAGCTCAGAAGCTTTTGGATTTAGAGAAAAATCTTATTTGCTGACTTTGACATTAAATATTAAAAGTAAAATGTATATTTAGTTTGCTCGGTTTTATTTCAAACTGTTGGACTTTAAGCTAATCTCTTCTGTCAGCTTGGTAGAGTTTATTAAGTAGTTCAGATATTTTATCTTAATGTGTAACTAAAACAAAATATCTGACAGTAACATTTTGCTGAAGGTAAAAAACTAAGCTCATTTCAGCTTATTATACAGTACTTTAAACTATGCCTTTAGGATTTTTTAAAGGCACAGTATTCTTTTAAAGCGAGTGCTTCATAAATTAAAAAGGAAATTATAATTTCCAAGTAATAAGAGTACATATCAAATACTACAGATGTATCCCAAAGCTTTGTTCTTGTGTCATGTTGTGAGTCTTAAGGTCTTTGTTTAATATTGCTGTTAAGGACATCTTATAACTTTCATCATAACCGTCTCTGTATTTACTTATTAAAGCACAATTTTGACAGTCGTGTTTCACATTAAGGACTAGCAAAACTGTTAACCTTCTCTCTCCAACGACAAACATTTAAAACAAATCTCTGATATAAAATATATGATTTGAGAATCACATTTAAAATTTGAGATCTATTGCAAACTTGCAAAAGTAAAATTACATTGCTTCAGACTTCTTAGACTTCCTACCACATCATATGGCAATGTTTTTATGCATTCAGTGACTTTTTTCAGGTCTAAATTACACTGTAACCTTGGTCACAAGAAGCAGTAACAACCATGGCACAGGGGAAGATTTACTGCATAATTATCTGATAAAGATTTAATAAAAATAAATCGCACAGACCACGTTACTGTGAGTTCCTTACAAAACTGAATATGAAAATAAAAAAAATACCTTTCAAGACCTAAAGCACATTTCTAAATACTTACAAGGTCAAACTCATTACATGTCTTTGGTTCCTCTTAAAGATAATACTGCTGTGATTTGAAGAGCATTCCTCTGAAAATTATTAGATGGTTTTGGGAGACAAACACCCTTCTCTTTTAGAGGGACTAATGTGCAACTCTTTAGCTGCTGAAGTGAAACTAATTTGTGGCAGAATTTGTTTTACATAGAAGAATCAGGTTTGTACCCATGATTGGCACAATTTCTATACAGTTTTGTATTTTAAATTTTGTACAATATGTCTCCTTATGCACCTAAAAGCAAAAAATCTAAACTTGCACATGTCAAATTTTAAATAAACCAATAAATTAACAAATTTTCAATGCTGATTTTTTTTGTTTTTTGTTTTTTGTATCCTTCCCCAGATTTCTGCTTTGACACAATCAATTGGCCTACAGGCAATTCCTTTGACTTCATTGTCTGTTTTTTATTTTGACATACACTGTCAACTTGTGTCGTATTTCATCAAAAATGTTGCGCTGAATCTATTTTTAGTCTTTATGTGCATTTTGTGTTCATTCTTGTTTGTGTCAGGTTTACTGTTTTGTCGCCACCTTGTGTTGTGTTAGTGAACTGCAACTTTTTTAAATTCAAGACTCCTTACCTGCTGCAGGATGAAGAAAGTCTAGCAACAAATGTCTGAACCTACTTGTCTTTTATTTACAATGTTAACATCGTACAGCCAAACAAAAATAAATAAAACAAATGGCAACAAAAATAACTGGAGTTGGAGACGTCAGAACAGCAACAGGACCCTCATGCAGAAAACAAACGATTGTCCAGCAATACCTAAAAATCCAAGCTGTCTCCTCTTGCTTTACAGCCAACTCCAATGAAACAACAAAACGTTTGCCCTTCTGTTCGTTGCTGTTTTACAAAACCAGGAAATCCTCTCTTTGTGTTGCTCAGTGTCTGGAAGAGGTTGTAATTATCCACCGGTACCAACAGATGTCTGAGGGCAGCATCATCTAATTAGCAGTAGCCTTGTCTTTGTAATGAGTAGATCTCCATCTGCCACTTTTACTACAAGGCACGTGTTTGACATTAGACCAATCAATGCTGAAATTATTATACCGGTTCACGTTAATTTATACAAGTAGCGAGCAGTGTAGCAAGTGAGATTGTATAGTTAAAAAATGACTTTATTTGCTGCACGGCTCTTAAAATCCCTGGTGAAAAATACACTTGATGGAAAAAATAATTTACCTGAAAACCTGCTGTAGACATTCTGTCTTGTGCATAATGACCATTATATGTGTTATCAGCAGGAAATTGTTGAAAAAGAAACTCTGGGTTAGCTTTCGGACACATTTGATTTCCATGCAACATTACCACAAACCCCAGCAATTCATTCCCTCCATAATATTTCATTGTAAATTCAAGGTAACCCAGGCAGCAGACCGGAGATGTTCAGCAGATTTAACTAATATAACTCAAAAAAAAAAGAAATAACAGTAAAACAGGGGTTTCCTATTAAATCATGTGACAGCAAAAAAGTGAGCATACAGATTCATCTGAAATTAAAATATCATCAAGAAGTTTATTTCCATAACTAAATTTGAAAAGTGAAACACAAAGTGGCAAATTTAAAACATTTTTAATAGTTCTAAGCCATCAAATTAAACTGAAGTAATTAGTATGTTATAAATATGTTTCACTTTTTGAACTGTTACTGAAATAAATTAACCTTTCAAGGTTACTTTAATTTGTTGGGATGCATTTGTATTAAATATATTTTCAAGTATCCATGAAAACAATGCATTCCTTTAATTGTTACTAACAAAAAAAATATTTTCCACACATTTTGTTGAAAAGCTGTTTTTCTTTGCCCATATTCATCATTAGTCCCAGTAGTTAAGGCAAAAAGTAGTTTTTGTCAGATGGCTCCTGCATCAATCTGCTTGTCTGATGGCATCTAATGCTGTCCTCCATGTCTGTGCATTCATGCAGGTCTTTGATTTTCCAGTCCTCCTTTGAGCTGCCAGTCAAAATCACTGACAGACGGTGAAGCGTCAACGCTCCCTTGTGTAGGCCGGGAAACATACTGAGCCGCTAGACTTGTTCTAATCTGGTTGTGAGGCTTCAGTGCTCGCTGTCAAACTGTGAAACACTGTGGACGCACAGTGTAAACAGAATATCTGAGGCCAAGATGTTAATGAGCTGCAGTTCGGAGAATACATATCTGCTCAAAGGCCCCCAATTTGCATGTTCTGACATGCACAAAATCTCATGATCCCAGTCTTGGCGTGCTTTTTTTTTTTTCTTTTTGAGTCAGTTAGTTACAAAGCAAAGACAGATTGAGTACCAAACACGCCGATTCAAATTCAGTGCTTTAACGTTACAAGGTCCCATCACTCCAGTGTGTGGCCCATTCCTTTTTATGAATGCTTCCAGACTTCTCCGTTTGGAACTGTGGCCGGAGCTCACGAGGAATCTTCACCGCATGGTACTGAGGAAGTTTGTCTTTGTAGTGGGCACGTCGGAAGAAGCCACACTATCCACACAGGAAGGGGAGTCCAGAGAAGTTGAGGAGGAGATAGAAAGAGATCACAGAATAAAAGAGAAAAACAGTGATTTAATCATCTAATCATCTCATCTAATCCTTTAAGATTACTTAGATGATGCTCTGATTACCTGCACTCAAAAACGCACACACCATATAGCACATTGTCTTTGATGCCAAATTTTTACACACATATGACTTATAGTCCACTAAACAAACATCTATCCTATTAAAAAATCTGAATAAAAACACCCAGCAATTTTGTCAAGTTCATCCTGGCAGTTAGTATCATGGGATGCAAACCAAACATGGATAAAAAAAAATGTTGCACAAGTGTTTGTCAGAAAATGAGTCATCTCCACAGAGTGATGCCAGAATGAACAGGTGCAGGTCAATAAACAGTAAGCGGCACTGAACACAGCACAGCAGGCAGCTCAAAGCCCAGAAGCAGAGGCGGCTGGATGGTGTTCAACAAGCACTAATTAAGATGAGATCCTCAATAATGGGAGCATTTCACATGCTAATAATCATCATCCTGTGGAACTGATGATTGATCTAACAAGCGTCTCCGGTCTTGAAGATTGCACTGAAAAAAAGAGGATGGAGCTCCAACCAATTTGTTTTTAATTTGTTACATGTAATTGACTTAGGTTTGCCAAGTTTACTTTATTTACATTTGTTTTGCATGACAATTTTAGTAAAGTTAATGTTTTTACTTGAATGTACTTAAAGGTTAATTTGATTGAGAGAAATGTAATGTTTTAAGTTTTCTTTTTCATTGTGTTGCAAATAAAGAGGATGTGTTACCATACCTTTTAAAGGTAAGAATTAGGACACTATCTAAAGCTTTGTGGAATAGCTTACATAGAAACCCAATAATTATTGGTAAATGTAAAGAAGTGTAAAAAGTCTTTAAATACATATATTTTTACTGCAGTAGCGTAATCACACATTGAAACACTAAAAAAGTTGCATCTTTAATGTTCACTCATTGATCAGAAGGTTAAAAAGAAAAATCTGAATTTTAGAAACAATTATTTTCAGCCCTGCTGTTTAGGTTTTGCACAACCCCCATACTGCCAATAGAGCAGCACTCATCTCTGTTTCATGCTATGACGTACAACACCAGCTTTCCGGAGCAGCAGAATAATTGTGCATGAGGAGTTTTACCGCTTGGAGAGAGAGGAGGAGGGGAGAGCAGGCCAGATGGAAATAGGTTTGATATTATAGCTCTAACGCCTGCTTCTCCACCTCCGAGGGCTGCACCCCCAAATGGGCGCGGTAGTACTCCGTCTCATAGTGCGGGCGCTGCTCGCTGCGCTTGAAGAAGCCGCACTGAGGCATCAGATCATAACGCAGAGGGAGTGGAGAAACAAAGAGAAAAGTGACAGGTTCAAAAACAGAATGATCCATGAAAAAAAAAAAAAAAAACAGGAATGGGAAAACGTAGAAGAAATATAGGCAGAAAAGGGGAAAGATTTATATGACTGGAAGATAAAAGAAAGGTCAGAAATAAACAGATTGAGTGCAGAGAAAATGCTGAATGTTAAATGTGTAAATTATCCCATCACTGAAAGTTAAGTGATGTTAAGTTAATTTACACATTTAGAAACCTCTGAGTTGGATGTTGATCTTTAAAAAGCCTTGATGAACATTTTAGCTACACACAGTTTTTGAGGGCATATTTAAGTACCGGTGTCAAATGTTTTCTTCACTTTGGTCCTGAAAATATGCTTATTTTTTAGCGCAATTTAATATTTAACGATTATTTACAGATGCATCTCAATGAACTGAAATTTCACTTAAAATTAATTTCTTTCAAAAATAATGCCTTAATTTCTAAATAAAATGTAAAATTTAAAAACAGGACTCTGGACCACTGAGTAACCATCCAGTCATTTTTCTCCTCAACCCAGATAAAGGGCTCCCTGCATACCCTGTGGTTCACAAGTGGCTTAATACAAGTAAAGCTATAGTTGTAGGTAATGTCTTTGAAACATCTGTGTTTGGCATCTCCTGCAGCTCTGAGTCCAGCTCCAATCCACACCACGTAAATCTCCAACAATTATTGAATGAGGTTCCCTCTCATCTTCTCAAAGCTTGTCCTTGTAAATCATACAGTTTTTCTCCGACACACATTTTCCTTCCACTAAACTTTCCATATACTATTATCCAGCAAAAAGTAAGCCACATCTTTTCAATAATTGTCTAATTTAGAGAATTGACCCTTATCTAAAACATATATAAAGTTTATATCTTGAGTATAAAGAAGTCTACACCACTGCTCAACAGCATGACACCAAGATATCCTGTGAGTTACCTTCCATAATATGCAGACAAGGAGAGTCAGCAGCAGGATCCCTGCCAGGATGGCTATCAGGATGATCCACCAGGGAATCATGTACTGCTCTGCAAGATCAAGCTCCGGGTAGATCATTACTGGGATCTGGTGAGGAAGAGAGTGTTAATTGTAGAATTTACAAAATGCAACATATATTTTTCACGTATTTTAATGTATCCTGTGTTAACAGCATCTGACATCAAAATCTTCTTGGTCGCTGGTTCAGTGAACCTACATGTTCAGGACTTCTGTTTTTCAATGTGTTTAAATATATTATAATAATTTATTCTTTACTTTTCTGAGGTGAGCTGAGTACCTGTACAGATGCATCTCTGAGGACCAGATGTTTGATGCTGGACTTCACAGAGATGTTTGCTCTGATCAGCAGCTCCAGAGCACTAACTGTTGGAAAGTCCTGAGAGACAGAGTCACAAATCAAACTTTAACCCTAAAAGTGATTTTAATTGTTCAAATGTGGGTATGTTAAGGTTGCAGTTTCCATCTCAACCCATCACAATATTTTGAAAATGAAAATGAGTTCCAGCTAATCTTCAGTTCTTGCCTTTAAAGACATTTAAAAGAGACATGACTTATTTTTTTGTTGTTTGTTTTACCTCTATGAAACTGCTCTTCCACAGCCTGGCGTGGATCTTGAGGACAGCCTGACCAGTAAAGCTGTGGAGTGGACACTGGAACAGCACACAGCGCGCTGACCCCAGCAGGCAATCCTGAGGAGCAAAAGGACAGCTGAACAATTTGCAGTGGATTATCCATTAAAGAAACATCCTTTGTGTCATAATCTCAGCATATCAAATGTATCTATCTTCAGTTTCCTGAGATCATTTGCAATAATTAACTAAAGTTAGTTATTTTTTCCATATTTCTTGTCCCTCCTACCAGTTTGAGTGACTTGCGTCTCTCTGAAGCTGCCACTGCTGGCGTGGTGCCTCCATCGCTGCCTTTTGTTCTCACTTGCTCTTCCTCCTCTGGGTGTGAACGGCGACTTCTACCCACCTATAAATAGTCCCATAAGTTATATTTTAAGCATGTAATTTTGGATGTAAGTGCAGGTTGGAGAACAGCTGAGTGACCCTAACTCCAGTTCCACCTACCACCTGATTAGCAGCTGATGAACTCTGCAGATTTAGAGGATTCACAGCCTCAGCGGGACTGCAGTGAGTGTCTGGTTGGCCCTCAATACTCAGGCTTGCGGGATACAGCAGCCACTTTCCATTGGGCAGCTCTATAGGCCACATGATGTTGAGAAAGGCAGAGCCAAGTTTCTGGAGCGCTTTTCCAGGATTGGAGAGCTGAGAAAACAGTTGTTTTATCTTTTTGCTTAAAAGTCTCTCCAACGTTAGTTAAACTGAGTAATTAAATTGTAGTAATCACAGAATATTATACTTTCATAAGATACACTACAAAAACAAAATCTTACCAGGTATTTTGTCTAGTTTCTACTGCAAATATCTACATCTAACTAAGACTAACCTAACTTAGAAATAACTTTCCAGCAAAATAGTAATTTTAAAAAGTACTATTTCCACCGGCAGATTTTTGTCCCCTAAAACAAAACTTTTTTCCAGTATTATAAGTGAAACAAATCTGCCAGTGAAACAAGTACTTCTAAAACAAATCTATGTTAAGCAATTACTGACTTAAAATAAGCTCCTATATCTTGCTGAAGAGGTATGATAGTTTTGTCATATTTCAAGTGTAGTCAGATATTTGCAAACTAGACCAAAAATACTTGCCAAGGTTTTATGTTTTTGCAGTGTACACAGCCAACCTAGATAGGCATAAACTCACCACAAATTCTAAATCTACAGGGTTGCCAATGTCCTCTAGGCTGGTCATGGCACTCTCCCCCTTTACGGTACCGCTGAAGAACAGCTGATGAGGACGAGCTAGTCTGAAAAAAAAAAAAAAAAAAAAAAAAAATCACATAAACACTTCAGCTTGGAGGCTTTTCTTCATACCTCTGGATCATTTTCTCATGTTACAACCGAAACTTCACTGTATTTTTCAATCTTTTTTTTCAAATGAAAGTCTGAAAAGTATGGTGCGCAACATTTACTCCAATATCTCTAAGTAAAATCCATTTCAACTGTCTTTAAAAGATATCTAATTAAACAGAATCCAATATTTACATTCCATTTTGTCTATCAAGACCAATAAGACTTATTTGTGGAAAACTGTTTACTCACCCATTGACCGACAGGGGGAGCTCTATCACAACTTTAGCAAAAGCTGTGACGGGATCCAGATTAAGCTGTTCACTAATCCTGGGAAGAAAACATCAACAAGTCACAATGAAAACTTCATAAACAGATGAAAGTGTTAATGCGTTAAACACTGGTTGTTACAGATGGGGTAATTGGGACATACGTTGCCAGTTGGAGACCTGCAGTGAGCTCAGTGGTCTCAGTAGTAATATTTGACGTACTCAGGTTGATGGTGAATTTTAGCTGAAATAAAGTGTACATATAATTGTAAAACAGAGGTTTCAGTCTGATTTGAGCTCCTATGGTGGTCATAATGCACGTATCTTACATTGGATTGTGCCAGATTTCTTTTAAAAGTGCTTCTAAGAAACAACACATTCACAAGACAAGATAAAAGAAACACTTTTCTACCTTCGCGCTTCGCTTGACAGGATTTCCAAGATCACATTCTACCTGGGATCCATTCTGATTCGCTTGACATATCATCTGCAGTTACAGGACATCAAACACATACCTTCATAACAAACATACTGATTCACACAGGGATTCCTTTAACTCCTTAATTTAAGGCATACCTGCGGTGGGACCCTGGAGCCGGCGTATGGTAACGTGTCTGGAAGTGTGATGAACAGTTGGGAAGCATGAGCGTCATCGCCGTCCTCCTCAGGGTTCAGAGGGTCTGAAGGCATGTTGGTGACTGTGATCTCCAACACCACCAGTCGTTGATCAGACAGAGAAAACACCTGAACGCCATCATTATCTCTGCACCAAAGCAAGAAAAGATTGGGTCAGCTGATTGAAAAGCAAACATTTTGCAATAAAGTAAGAAATATTTATAAGCACACAATCTTTCTAAACTAAACCTACTGGGTTGTAGCAAATATGTCTTTCACCTTAGGAGAAAGCGAGCATTTCTAGATATAAAATAAACAAGCAGTCTGACCGCAATAATAGATTGCAGGATAAATATCTTAGTACACTTGGAATACAATAGAACTAACTTACAAGTAAGTTTTTAAGAAGATCTAGGAGCTTGTTTAAAGTCAATACTTCTTAAATATTGATACAACCTAATATTGATGAAAAAGTACCAGTGGAACTAGTATTTTTCATCAATATCAAGGGATTTTCAATTAACAAGCTCTTCTTGCTGAAGAGTTACATATAAGTTAGATAAAAAATACTTGGTAATATTTTGTGTTTTTGCAGTGTATTATAGGTGAAAGACATCATCAAACTCAAGTATTAACCAGTGACTGCACTAACTTTGGCAGAGGAGTGAAGAAGTCAGAGTTAAGGTGCGTTGTTCCAAACTGGTAGCTCAGCTTCAGATTGCTCTGACAGATTTTGTCGCTGCCGCATCCCTCTCGCAGAAAGTTCACCTTCAGAGTTTATTCATAGAAAAGCAGAGGAAGCATCTAGTTTGAGGGTTTCAATTAAAAGATTAACTACCCTTACTTTTGCTACAAACCTCAGAATTTAGCATTTTAGATGGAGAGATATTCAGCACAGGTGGTAGTCTCTGCGGCCTCTTGGCAGAGTTTCTGCGTGGCGGCACAGGCTTGATGTTGTGGGTTATCGCTAATGAAATGGGACGCAGTTTGTCACGAATGTTTTCCTGCAAGACAGGAAGCAAAACAGACCAGGAATGCTTAGCCGAAAAAAACATAGGTGGTAAAAAGCAGCATAAACTTAGAAATGGTTGCACTTAGTAACTGACGTGCAGCTGGAAGGCGGCGGTGGCACAGTGAGTCTCGCGCTGCCGATGAAGCTCCACTTCTTCTGTTTGGGTGTATTCAGGCTCCAGCGAGCTGCGTCCCAGAAAGCTAACACGGTGAGGGAGGCCCAGCTTTCTGCGCTCTGTGTCTGCTTCAAACTGCACCACCAGGGCTTGAGGAGAGCAAAAAGAAATGAGTCAAAATAAAAAGTCAAAATAAAACTAAAGCATATCTGCACTTCATTTGAATGTAATTATACTTCAAATAAGAGAGGTTTCTAATGTTCGTATAAAATCTCTTGACATATGATACAATTTCTGTTGTGAAGAAGGTACATTAAACAATATAAAAGCTGAAAACTTTAGTTTGACTTACTAATGTGTGGTGAGTAATGATGAGGGTGTGCTGTGAACATAAAACAGGCCTTAACCTCAACACTAAAAGGAAGTTGGAGAAAAGCAAAACCCAGTTAGATATTAGCAGACATTTTGTCTAAAGCAACAAATCCTTCAGTTTAGGGCTTAGGTGTCTTAGAGGGTTTTCACATTATCTGTTCATACCAGACGCCATCTCTTCCCTTGCAGTTCTTTTGGTCCAAATCAATATTTTGAGGGTCAATTGATACTTCTCTGACCACATGGATGACCGGACAAGACCTTGAGGACACAGAAACAGCACAATATGATGCATTAAGGGAAACTAAAACTCTGCTTAGATGTCCTTAATGCCTAGTTGTTTGCAGTATTTTCTACATATTGATTACAATTAGGAAACATTAGCTAAAGATTAGACCTATGACTTTCTATGTAGATGTTTACTGAAAAAAAGTACTTTGTGAAAGTAATGTTTGCTGGTGTTTTTTCTTACCTGAAGAGAACCACTGAGTCATTAAGAGAACCAACAACCAAATCTGGATAATGGTTCTCATCGATATCCAGCCCCCCTGAGATGGAGTATCCGAAACGTGTCACATCAAAGTCATGGCCATCCAGAACCTAATGTGATATAGATTACATTTATTAATACCTTCACTGGTTACATTTGCTTACATGCATAGTTATTAGGTTTCCTTCTGAAACTGACCTGAGCAGGTTTAGTTTCAATTCCAGCATCGGAGCCTCTGTAGATAAAAACCTTCCCATCTCCATCAAATGGAGCTCCCACAGCAATATCTGCAAATATCAGACAAACTTATTTTTACCTCTTTTGGTTCCCCAAGCACAACTAATGAGGACTTTTCAATCTGTTAATGCCAACACCAATCTGAAGTAGCAAGAAACAGCACATTTCATTTTGAAATTTCAGAAACCCCAGTCTCAAAATCTGACAATTCAAACGCAACCTTATTTTATTAATACATGAAGTTTCTGATTAAGATTCATAATTTACCCATAAGCTCTGTAAACAAAAATCAGTGTTGCTCACACCTCCATATCCGTCCTGATCCAGATCTCCGATGCTACTGACTGTCATCCCAAACATGGAGTCGTATGTCCCATTGAGGCGGATCGGTCTGGCCTGATCATCCCAGTGACCAAGCGGGTTTAGATAAACATAAACAGCTCCACCAATCTCTGCTTTGCGGTCAAAAAAGTTGGGAGCTCCAACAATCACATCTGTCCATCTAGAAACAGAAATAAATGGAATTTCACATTTTTAAATAATATTTAGAGTTTGAAGGTTTATAGACCTCTCTCATCTTTGAACAAATTTGATTTATGTGGTTATATCTCAGAAAGCAACTTTTTTGATGCTCATTTTGAAGAAGTCTTTTGTATTTTTTTGTTATTTATTTATTTATAATATTAAAAGAACTATTAAACTCACATACACAAACCCCACAGGAAACTTCCCTCTATATGAGCATTTCGGCTACTTCTTAGCAGGTCGACAGTAGCTAATCTGACCTCTTCCTCAATTTGTCCCTGAGTCAAATCTCATCTGCTGCTGTAGTGGCAATAGGAAGTGTAGCTTTTTAGCTGCCTTTCAGCTTTTCCCCTTTGTCCATTTCCATGAGGAGCATTGAATATTCTTGCTTCAGTGGATTTCCCCAATGTCTTCCAAGAAAATCAACCAATAGGTACAAACAATATTTTTATTATGTTTTTTTGGTTCAAATATAACAGCCCCCTACTGGCCAAAAAATGTGCGGCGACCCCTCATGGGAATTGACAGTAAGCCAGACGGCCACCAGGTCTCTCATAAAATTTCACAATGAATTATGAATTAGCTTTTCCTCACCCATCCTTGTTAAGATCTGTGGTGGCCACCGAATATCCAAACGAGGAAGCCAGCTCCTCCCCCCAGAAGATGTGCTGTGGCACCAGTCGGTGCACGTTGTCCTTCCTCAGCAGCACCACAGCCCCTGTGTGATTGGCACGTGGTGCGCCGGCCACAAAGGTCAGCTCCTTGAGATTCATTATACCCTTAGCTGAGTCTACAGAAAACCCTGGTGTAAGAGGAGAAAAAAGCATAAGAAGAGGAAAAGGGGGTTGGGGAGTAACTGATTTGGGTTCTGACATTAGTATTGGCTGTGAGGTTTAGTGGCAGCTCTTCAGTATGTGCAATGATCTGCTTGTCTTCTTACTAATGAAATGTGTAGCTTAAGTGACTATTGATTTTATGACAGAGTCATGATGTGTGTAAATGCTGTGGGTTGTGTTTGTGTCTAACGGTAAACACAAATGGGCTAATTGTGACAGTAACAGAAAGAGATGTTTGGTTTTGGTCTGATGAGACTGATGACGCTGCAGCTCATGCCTCTGGAGGGGTCAGTGTGTAAATAAAGTGAAAGCACATTAACCTGATTTATGATCAAATGCATCTGTTCCGTCTTTATGTGTGCTCTCTGCAACCTGATGTGTGCAGGAATGTGAAAACACACTTGAATGTTAATCATGTGAACCAAAGGAGTAGCAAATGTGTATTTACTTCATAAAAATAGCGTGTTAGCATTTTCTTATCAAGATGTAAAACAAATTACAAATCATTTAAAGTCTTTTATACAAATGCATAAATAAAAAGCAGGCAGAGGGTTCATATGGAGGGGTTAATCCATGACAACACACAGGACATTCATTAGCTCTGAGTAAACATGCAAAAGAAGAAAAGAAGGACAAAACGAGAGCAGCTCCAGGGTGACAGGTGTGGAATTTAACATTGCAGCTCCTCTAAAACCAATAAATGGAGGCTGGGTGTTACTTTGTCTGCACATGGTGACTTTTAACATGCATGCTAACAGCAAGCTTAAGCAAAACTAACTGGAGTAAAAGCAGAAAAAATTGTTTACCACTCAAACTCTTCTGAACTGTATGTTTTTTTTAGTTTCACCACAGAATAATAAAATATGTTTAATATTTTTGATTATATATATTGTAACTTACGTAAATGTTGTTTTTAATCATATTCTAGGCAATAATCACACATATTTTTTTAAAAAATGTCCAATTTTAAGAAAACATATCATTTTATTTGTTTAATCTTCCTGTAACTAATGGTATTTATTGGTAGAAAAAAAACAAATGAAGTGATCTGAAATAATTTGGCCTTAAATCGCAATTTAAGTCATCTGCATAAAATTGACAATAAACGCAAATACCCAAAGTGATAATATTTCAAACCAGACTAGTATTAAAACTGTATTATAAAACTGCTTTTTGTGCTTTTATATATTCTGTGGTAACATTTGGTTTGGCCTTGAGGCCTTTACAAAGGATGCCTGGCATTATTCAGAAAAACACACCAATTTGACAGGATAATTTGCACTGATAATCACCTGTGACCACATTGTGATAAAATGCATAAATCCTGTGATATTTAAGCGCAATGATTGAAATGTTAGCATGCATGCACAGGTGTGTCATGTCATTTGGTTGCAGGATCAATGGAAGCATGATAAGGTCAAATAAAAGGTCAGGAGGGAATTAGTGTTGTCAAGGAGACAGCTCAACTTTGCGAGGGTATTCAGGCTCAGAGGAATGTGAATAGAGAGAGATTTATAGTGGATCCACACAGTCAAGAATAATAACTGAAAATCGACAATAAATATAAACTTGTCTTGTTTAGCAGACGCTGGCTCTTTGACAACGGTTTTAATATGTCTGATAGAGACGCCCTTCCAAATGTTGTGTCTGAAGCTTAACGGGAGCCACTGAATATTTAATGCCTAGAGATTTCATGTAGCTCCTCCAGAAGATTAATATATTTTCTTGAAATGTACTAAGATTGGCTAACCAATAAATAAACGCATTTTGCCCAAAAACCGTTGTAATATTTATGTGCATTCTGTTTTTCGATCTACAAGCCGCCCAGTACAAAAACATGTTTTCTTGGTCAGACGTCCTCAAGGTCCTGCAAAATATAGTAACTTTTTATGAAATAAAACAGTCGATATTATACCCACTGAACTTTTCAAAATTTTTTCCACTTTACAAATAAAAAGTTTTATGAGGTTTTGTTTTATTTATTTTATATGACAGACTACAAAGTTGTGCACAAATGTGAAATGGAAGAAAACCTTTTTTTTTTTGGGTGAGATGTGAACAATGAGATGTTTAAAGCTGAGATAAATTAAGCCTGATCTTGCTTCTCTAAAACTGTATCCTTGACCTGTCTGTGGTGTTTCTTTGTTCACTTATTCTTCAACAAACTGCTGAGGCTTTCACAAATCAGTTGGATTAATGCTGAGAATAAATTACACCCAATCTGAGTCTATTGATTAGATGACTTCAGACACAGGTTCAATTGATAATATTCTGGGTAATGAGAGTAAATGGGTCTTAATACAAATGGACAACAAAAACAAAAACAAAGAAAAACATATTGTCTTTTTTTATGCACTTCTTTGTTTTGGTCTATCACATAAAATACAAAAAAACCCTACATTTAAGTTTTTTTCAGTTTTGTGAAAAATACACTTTGCAAAAACAGCATAACTATTGTTACACTATCTATGTTAGAGTTTAGTTAGAAACACATCTGTGCAACAATGCTTCTTGGGTTGTTAGTTAAATTCTAACACAGTTTTGTTAAGAAAAACTCCAACAATCAACAGAAAACCCACCACCAAGATGCTCTGGAAAGCTTCACCATAGCAAACACTGACAAATGGTCTCAGTACACTATTGACTTTGGACAAAACAGACAAACACCCTCGTGCTACTAAACACAGAGAGACAACCATCTTCTTGGCTCAAAGACAGGAAGTTGGGAATGCTGACTGAAATTAATCTACAAAATATCAAATTAAGTCATCAGAGTTCAGAGATAAAGAAAGCTTTAGATGGCTTAGAAAGACTACAGAGTAAAAATCTACATCTGAGGTCAAATGATAAAGACAAAGACAGAGACAACACAGACTACATCAACTAAGAGTCCAACCGGATCCAAACAACACTCCACGCCTACAAACCTAAGTAGCTATTATGAGCTACGTCCTCAAATGGTGTAGAAGGCTCCAGAGTTTTGTACAGCAGTGCATCTTCAACGGCGCTAGCCATGAACAAGAGCCCTATGTGGCCCAGAAACGGGATAAGAAAGGCAGAAGAACAAGTGTGGGAGGGGAGTGATGGGGTGGTGAAATGGTGAGGGAGGAAAAAGAGGAGAAGAGGGAGTGCAGGTGAGACAAGCTGTGATTGATACTTTGCTTTTGTGGCGCAGCAGCACTTTCGTCTGCAGAACCACAGAGTTCATGTTGGAAAGGTGACGTTTTGGGCTCAGACTGTATCCCACCCACAAAAAATGTGACAAATTTTCTCCCTTCCAGCTTCTCAAAGAGGGTGGCACATGGAATGAGGGCAGCACCATCGCACTGAAGCTGGACCATACAGTGTTTTCCCTGAAGAAAACCAGTAATCACTGGCATCAAAAGAATTCATCTCAGGCCACTGTCAGCTGCAGGCGTTTTTAACAAGTCCACCCACTGTGAGAAAGGGCTTACACAAAGATATTGAGTCATATTTTGGGCTTTATGAGTCACGGGCTCAGCCAGAAATAATCCCTAGGGAATGGGAGTGACACTAAAACAAGTTTACCCTCTTCCAGTCAGGGGCGGTTGAGGTCTTGCTACTGTTCCTGTGTTTAGTCAGGTTACAGTCTGAGCCTGGACGTCAGCCTCCCACAGCCCTCTCTTTCTCTCCTGTGCTCGGGCAGCAGTGAGCATAGAGGGCGAATCCTACCCAGGTAACTGTGGTAGGGCAAGGGAATGAGCAATGCATTGAGCTCATTGTAATCTGCCACCTCGTACGGGCCGTCGTCATAGAAACCGAGTTCAAGAACAGTCTGGTTCAGGAGCTCGACTCGCAGTTCGCCTGGAAAGGAAACAGGTGAAGGCACAGCAGGGCAACAAGAAAACATTTTCTACAGTGATGATAAAGCAGAAAGAACAACACATTTCAATTTCAGTTTTTTTTTTTTCTTGCATATTTTACTCTAAATTTTAGTTTGTTAAGAATCTACTTTGTTTCAGGAATGTACTTTTCAACCACAGCTTCATTCTTGTTTAATAAATTATGACATGATGCAATATTGATGCACCAATCACTGACTTTTTACTCCAACTGGTACAATTTCATCAAATTTTTTGACATATTTGGGTGAAGCCAATTAGCCTCAATAAAAAAGTAATTATCTTATATTATGATTTTATGCTTTGAGCTCGTATAGGGTAACATTATGAATTTTCAAATGTTTGCACCTGTTGCTCTTGAGTCAAGCATAATGAATACACAGTGACAGAGAGCTAACTGTTAGCTTTTCTACTATACTTAATAATTGTAAAATCATATTTTAGTACAGAACTGAGAAAAAAAAACACTTATTCTGACCTTCCAATGTATTTTACTTTTTTGTTGAAAGTATCAGTTTCAACTGGCTGAACACTACCATCTATTTCTATGTCAATTATCTGAAAAAAAAGGATGAATGTACAGTCAAATTGAAATGTGAGCATTGAAAAGGTTAATAATTATAAGTATTTTTTTATTATCATTATTTTCAGTTCCACCTTATTCATCTTTCTGCAAACAAACGTTTAACTTTTTAGCAAAGAATGTGCTCCTGACAACATGTTTCTAGATACAAATTTGATGTTTGTTTTGTAAAGTAAATTGGATTAAATTTGTTGTGAATTTGCATCACAAAAATAAACTTAGTTGAGCTCAGTTGAATTTATATGTGAAAATGCATAAAGGAGTTGCAATAAGAAAACACTGTCTGTTACATCTTTACCTCTGACTGAAACTAATCCATTAAGTAATAATGGCATTAGATAAATCAAAAAGCTTAATTTGATTTAGTATCCCTCACTGTTTGTGTTCAATCAGTAGATTGGCCTATAATCATGAGCTCTGTCCTGCAGTCAGTAATATATTAATAATATTTCCATTGACTGCCTTTCTTTCTTAGATTGCAATAAAGATTTTTACCCAACTTCTCACACTTTTTGAATATTGCAATAACGCTTTCTTAAACTTTGATATGTTTTGTAAAATCTGAAATATATATTAATGCTGCATTGTTACCTTTCCAGTTGTAGGTGCCTGGAGCTCCAAACAGAATAAAGTTTCTGTCTGGAGTGAAACTGACAGACAGGCCCTGCTGACAGAAGCCAAACTGCTCGTGTCCCTGCGATCGACCCTCACAGAACTTCCACTCCCCTCCATCCAAGTCGTCCCGCCTCGTCAGGTCATCGCTCAGGACGTAGCAGCGTCCGATGGGATCTCGAGTTTCCGAAGGTTGCTTGACTCGTTGTCTTAGCTCATACAGGTGAGCACAGGTCTTGTGAGAAACAGAATTTATGACATTTATTCCTTTAGTCTGGCTCAGATAAAACAACATGCTTTTGCCCAATTACAAGACATCTTTCTGCGCTGATGGATGTTTAGAATAATACTTACCACCACTTTGCCTCCAATTCCTTGACTTTTTACCGAAACTCCCAACCACTGATTGTCTTTGCTTTCTCTGTCAAGACTTACTGCGTAAAAACAGAAAATGAAGCATCAGTGTCAGTATTGATGATGATGAACAGAATGCTAAAGCTGCAGGGAGCAAATACATACTGATACTGAAGAAGAATGAGGAAAACATGAGGTACTCTTAACTGATGTAATTAAACAACACAATCACCTTTCCCTATGGCACTTTGGCCCATTTTTTCTTAATGTAAGGACCTTCTAAAAGACTATTCAAATGAAACAAACATGAAACAACTGGCAATACCAGTGGTATTGCAGGGAAGTGTAGTGTATATTCACTGAAATGAGAGTAATACATCCTTTCAATGATCAGTGAAAGGAACAAAAAATAATAAAACAATAACAGAAATGCCGCAATGTATTTATTGCACCCAAAGACTGCATCTGTTTACTGCAGCTCTGCTTTTTAGACCTTTCTCTGTGGAGGACATGTTGAGTCATTGTGTTTATTGTTTCTGAAGAACTCTAGCTTTCAAGAAACCATCCCAACTCAATAAATGGATTAAAAGCATTAGGACCATCACATTTGACAACTGTCAAGAAAGAAATTTTTTCACATGTAACTCAAAGTTTTACTTTTCTTGATGTTACAAATGATAGAACACAGAACACATTTTGTTAAAAATTTTATTATAAAAAAACACAAACAGCAATTAAGCTGCTTGTAGATCACCTAGTTAATTACTGGTTGAATTTTCCAAGCTGAGCACAAACTCACTGTCTCCATCGATATCGACCCTCTCACAGTCGTACTCCTCCGGCGTGATCGGACAACGGAAAAGGGCTCCAGGCCGACTTCCCGTCAGCAGACCCCGCCCTGCTGCTTGTGGCGCTCCCACCAAGATCCTAACAAAAAAAAGAAGAAATTTACAGTTTTTAATGGCATTTTCTTCAACAAACAAGGTAATGTACAGTATATTCAAAACCACAGATTTTTAAGGCTATTCCTATAGCCATCTGGAGCTCAAGTGAAACTGTCAAAATTCAGTACAGCATACCGTATAGTCTTGATTAGTTCTGTGAGTTTTTGGTGCACTTTTCATGATACAAGTATCATAATTCATCGTCTACGATTATGGCACAGAAAAGTTTTATTTCTAGTGAGGGGTGGCTGATATTTTGGGGCTAGTGTCCTTGTACTCTGCCATATTAGGAACGGCTGATTCGGGCAAGGATGCTATTTAAAAACCCAGCGTTGAGCTTCATTTCCCTACAACACCATCAGCCACAGCATATGCATGGAAGTGAGGACAGAAAAAGATGACAGAGACATGGAGCTGAACATGTAGGAAAAACAGATAATAATCTAAAGTTTTGTCAAGCAATCTTGTTCAATTAAAAAAATAGATATTTAAGTATCAAAAATGCTTTTTCTGGTACGCATCAACTTATCAGGAAAGGTGGGTGGCGTTCATCAAAATACATCCTTCAATTTGTTTCTACAATCTTTTAAGTGCATTTTTGTTACAATCATCATACGGTTCCAAAGATTAACTGTATTACTGCAAATCTTCCAGCTTCCAGTTACAGTACTAAGTGTTTGTCTAATTTGTATAGTTTTAATAGCCAAAGCCAGTTAAACACATTGTTCATCTATGATTCACCTAAAAAGATGATCATTTGTTTAGACCAAGCCATTTTCTCATGGTGATTTAGGATGCTTAGATTCTCTGATTTAATTACCGGTACTTATTGCTGTTATTTTGTCATCTGACGGTTCTTTGAACTTTATATAAAACAGATCCTCCAGCAGTGAAGATTCATAGACATGAGTATTACCTAAAGTGCAGCTGAACTCTATTTTTGCTACTTGATAAAAAATCCTGTTGAGATTTAACTGTGCTCATCTCTGTAAAAAATCCTAAATTTGAACAAAAATAACCAGTATCAAGCACATTAGATCTGACATAAGCCTAGCAAGGATGCCACAATTCATCAGTGGTAAATCTGCAGCAGTGATAGGGTTAATATCATGTAAATGCATTTTTTTATTTTAAAAAAGGGAAACGATGAAGGCAGTAAAAAGCTGATAAGATCCAGTTTAACATTCCAGTAGGCTCTGTTCTAAGATGATAGATATCTCTCTTTGCACATTCCTGAGCAGATGCAGGTGTTGGGGTGTCATTCTGGGAGGTCGAGTAATCTGCTATACCACCCCTATACTAAAGGAGACTTGGAGAGCTGTTGTTTCCTAAACTCATCTGTGATCAGCAAAAAGGGTTTTAAAGCCACAATGGCCAAATAGTAACCACACAACACGTTGGAAAATTAACAATATTCATCATTCTTGAAACAAAATCAGCAAAGTATCTCTGTTAAGCAGCACTGTAAGCATAAAGGACTCGGTCCAATTATGCAGTACACTTTCGGCAAAGAAAGCTGGTCTATTTAAAGCTAAAGGAAAGCTCATTTCAAACAAATCAAGCAGGTGTCGCACAAGAACATTTATAAAGAAGGATTGTAAGCAAACCAAAACGATGAAGGTAGGCTTTAATATTACTTGTACTGAGCTTCTTAGAGTACTAAAATCTGTTCTGCTCTTATTTATAGCAGTAAGGTACATTGGGTTGGGATTTTAGAAGCATTTAACATAAACAGAGATACTGAAATAGAGTAAAGTGGTTGCAGCTCAGCACACAGACATGTACACCTGTCCTGAAGCATCAAGGGTGAGTAATACATTCATCTATTTGCCCTTCTGCCAAGTCTGTGCTAACTCATTGTTTAATGCTGACTCAGACCATCCCATCTTAATCCCCATTACTAAACTCAATTTTCAGTAAATCCACATTTGAGATGAACTGCATGGTGAGTGTGTGTGGTGTGTATCATCGTGAGGCTATGTTGGTTTTGCTGCAAACTGGCTCTGCAGATATAAGGGTGTTTAAAATTATGGCGACTGCTTAAAGAAATATCCTTATGAGCCTAGTGGTGCCACCAGCAGTGGTACCAGCATCTGTATGAGTGTGTTCCAGGATGAGGACATAGATTAGATTGAGCAAACTGGGGATCCAGGTCTCAAATCTTTCGTTAGAATAATGTTTTACTGGAATTACTATATAACATAAAGGCATTTTAACCATATTATTTTCATTTTATTCATAATGTACCTCTGAGTAATGTGTAGCTACTTGCTTTTCTTATGAACAATATAATCAAGGTTAAGTGAAGTGTGACAACATTCCGATGTAGGTTGAGACTTCCAGGATGCACCAAATGCAGCTATCTAAACTCCAACTCCAAAAGAGGCTGTTAATCTTTTTTTTTTTTTTTTCTCCGAAGAGTTTTTTTTGCGGCGCTAGTGGCTTGCATTTTTTTCACGACAGTAGGCTGACAGGAAGGGGGAGGGGGGAAGACATGCGGCAAAGGTCGCCGGGACCGGGAGTCGAACCCCTGACGTCCGCGTCGAGGACTAAGGCCTCCAAACGTGGGGCGTGCTAAACCCCTGCGCCACCACAGCACGCCCCAAGAGGCTGTTAATCTTGCTGTTTGAATGTACTGATCAAGATTTCTGTGTAAGAAAGAAATGTTTCTTTTGTGTTTATTAAAACATTGCTATTGAAACCTGCAGTTTTTTGCTTTACTCTCTGGCCTCTGCTTTGACCCCTGCTCCATCTCTACAGTAGTCTACTTTGTTTTCATAGTTGATCGCCACAAAAACAACATCGGCATCCATTATGCTGCGTTCATCACACAGATGTGTTCACTAAGTGGGTCATGTGCAGTGACCCCAACACTTTCTCCTGAGCGTCCTGATGACCCCTCCCCCACCAAGCCCCTTTCTATCCCCCCTAACACACACACACATACAAACCCTTATACATCTTCACACCAACACTTCATATCACCCACAAAGCATATATTTAGGAATATATTCAATTTCTACAGACAAGAAGGAGAAAGCATTAGGTCACTTGACACATTTTAATAAACTGTTACTGAAAACAGAGGTTATGTGTCTGCTAGATTACATCCTCATCTAAGGAGTTTAGAGTTTAGATAAAAAAGTCTAAACTCTTTGAGTTTTCATCTATAAAATCTGTCTCATATGATCAAACCTCAAACAGCCCTTAAGCTAACCAAACAGCACTGGCTTCTCTTTGTTACAAAGACATTTTACTGAAGTAACTGGCCATTAACAGCTGAAACATTCAAATCAAGACACACAATAAAGACACTCAAGCATCTGCAAGAAGTTATTTCACATTCTTAGCAGAACTCAAAGTTCTTTTGTTAGTTTATGAAAAATTATTTAACTTCAAACCAAAAAAACCCCAAAGGAAATCTGGATTTGAGCCAAACAATATGTTTATTCTTTAATGACCCAGAGGATTCTTCAGGGTTGTGGTTTTAATGTAGGTATTTCTCAGGAAACCCAGCCCTTTGTTGGAATTCTGCAGCTGTGAGTTTTAACTCGATAATGAATTCCCTAAAAGCCAAATCAAACCCATCCTCAACACTTCTAAAAGTTAGTTTCTTGATTCTTACAGCTGCTCCCTCTTAATGTGTGCTCAGATCGTTTACCATCTGTCAATCCCACAGTAGTGTGAATCTGCTCCTCTGTATACACTGTCCCTACGCAATCTCCAAGGGGCCAAGAGGTACTTTAGACCTTCTGTCGTCATCCTGAAAAACAGACTATGACCTCTCACCTGGATACACACATACATACAGTAGAAAACATTTGCAAGCACAACAATTGTGAGCTTACAGGTAACTGCACACATGGCTCCAATATTTATAACATGCACACATGGATTAGCTCATCTGACAAGGACTGTCAGCATTACCAAAGATACAAGAAAAATGTGCTGCGTATCAAATCATTGATTATCTCAAAGTAACTTTTGTGTGCTGCATCCAACATGATTTAGTTTCAGGCTTATCAATTCTACAGAAATAGCAACATGATTTGTTACTAAAAGTTGTAATGTTTCAGGGATAGAAGTAGAATTCTAGGGTCTATTTTTCAAAAACCATTTGACACAATAAACCATAAAATTTGGAGAACATTTTTTTACTTCTCCAGAAATTGTCATCTATTTTAAATTATTTATCATTCGAAAGCTGTTAAATCTAAAACTGTAAGTCCAGTTTTTAAAAGCTGTTCCACTTCTCCTTAGTCTACAGATAAGCTCTCAAAAGTGTTTACATTCATATTAGAGTACCAGGTTTTTCAACATTAGCATTGTACAAATTGGCATTCAGAACTTTGTCTTTGAAATTATTGAGTGTCATCACTGTTGCATTTGAAGGAACCGTATTCTCCTGAGTTCAGAAAATTAGGAATGTTTTTCTAATCTGCAGGGTATGTGGTGGTTCTCTTCTTCTGGAGGTTCTTGTGCGCTTTAAAAAGGAGTGTGCTATTAGGAGGAGCAGCCAGAGGAGACATTACAATGAATAAAATTAGCCATCTTTATAGCTTCCTCAACCATGTGTTTCCTGTGCATGTCAAAAAGTAATGGGTTTTTAATCTTTTGATCATATTGTTTATTGTTTTAATTTCCTTTCTGGGTACAGTTGAAACCAGGCATGGGAGCTACAGCCAAAAACTAATGGGTCTTTTTTATTAACTACATTTAATTAAAAGATATGTCTAGTCTATACAACGTACTCTTCATCAATGTAGACTAGAATAACATCCTCTTTCAGAAAATCCAAATTTTCACACCTAACACCAAGTCTTCACTTTACATCTCGTGATTGGAAAACAGCAGCTGATAATGGGGTGACCAAACCATGTATCATCATGTTTAACACCTCAAATCCCTCCCACTCCAGAGAGAGCAGATAATGGTTGGCAAAACATAAAAAGTGCAAGCGAGAGACAGAAACAGCTGCCTGTCTGGGTACAAAATCCTCTGGGACATTACGCTTCACTGCCCATGGATGTGACTCAACTTCCTGCCCAAATGATTAGTTTGTGGTTATCCCAAAAGCTGCAACATCTCAATCTAACAAAGGTTTTACACTACTACTGGAAAAGTTGAAAAGGTGAATGACAATAATGTTCCACCTATAAAAGTAATTGGTAATTGTGTATGTGATGCATATTAATCTTTAACAGCCCCCAAGATCCCCACCTGCTCCACTGATCAATAAATGAAGATCCATTTTCAGGCATAAGATAAAGAGGGCCTCCCCGATGTTCTTTTGTCTCTGTTTCTATCCACTTATCCATGTATTGATTGGTTTATGTGTATCTGGTGTCTTAAATTTACTCTTTGTTTTAAAAGTCCTCTCTCTTGGTTCAGCATTTATCACTGAACCAAGGATTTATCACCTATCCTGCAAAACTTCTCTGAAGGAAATAAACAGCGTAACTCCAGCACAGGTGTTAAAACGGCTGTGGAAATTATTTCGACAATGATCTAGTTAAAGCTTTGATTCAAATCAGTTTTACGGTAAGTTTTGCATTTGTTATTTACTCTGCGTAACAATTCAGAAACATTCAGTGTAAGTTATCTTTCTTAATTAAAGCATGAATGTCTTGATTCAATCTTAAATGTCCAACCAGCTGCAGTTAAAGGCACCTTTTAATGCAGGTATCAAAGTCGCTGACTGAACTAAACTGGTTGTGTGGGTGAATAATGAAATATACGTTGGCTATTTGTAAATGTCAGGTAATAACGCTGAACTGATATGGTTTATGCTAAAATTTGTCTGCTAAAGGAATAATTCCTTCCATTATTATTTTTTATTAATTTGCAGAAAAAATCTTGAGAAACTTACTAACTAACTTCCCTTCTTTGGTCCTCGAAGACTGAAAACTTTCAAAGGTGCTTTTGAGGCAAATCATAGCATAAAGTCATTAACCCCACTTGTTTTATATATATATATGGTTTTTACATCTTCAGCTGTCTCAGTGTGTTTTTAGTCAATTGTTCCAATTATTTACATATTTAAAATATTCTCATAAAATGATTGATTGGTTTCAAGGATGATTGTGAGGATCTATTTAATAACTCCAAACATAAAACCTCCACCTCCAGTGTAATTTCCGTTCCTGTTGGGCTTTTTCTTGATGTCTTTCATTTTATCAGATCCCAGTCGAGATGCCATCGGCTGATTGATTAAACTGCGTCAGTATGAGTTTCAACCCAAGTGCCTCCATGCACAAACACGTATAGACACACTTATTTAATCTGAAGAGAGCCCTGCAGTGATTTATTCATCCCTGCCACCGCTCCTAATCTCCTATTTTCATCCGACGCTGGACACCTCCCCCACTGATTGCATGATATTCAGAAGAAAAATACAAGATACTGTGGAAGCTACGCTGGAATCAAACCTCAACAATCATAATTTACTGAGATAATGTACAAAGAAAACATTTTACTGTAAACTCAGAACATAAATTGCTTCTTAATAACATAATCAGCTTCGGTTCTTTGAACACAGTTCAAATTGTGCATTTTATATGCCTCTCCAGTTAAGTTGTATGCTTCCCCCTGACTCTGCAGATTGTCCCGGTGCTTTCAGTGAGCATGTGGTCCGCAAAGCAATATTCTTGAAAGCCCTGATCCAGGCAGCCCTGCTTCCCACTGAGCTTTTGTCCACGCCCGGGCAGCACTGTGGAGGAATGGAAGAATGTTAAATAGACAGAGAGTAAGTGGGAGGCAGAAAGGGCATTAATCGTGTGTGAGAGAATGTAGACGCTTCTCTCTTCCTGATCTCCACTAAATTTAAGCAGCACAACAGCTCATACACTCCACAGGACAGATACTGTGAGACCAACTGAGAAAAAGAATAAAAGAGCACAAAAATTATGAATTGAAATAATGGAGGAGTGAAATAAGGGTATGGGTTATTCTGAAACTCCTAAACCGGGGATGAAAAGTAGCTTCAGTCATCCTATTCTAATGTAAATTAGCATACTAAAATTCTCTATTGTACTGTGACTGTGTGAGGCAGGTTCACTGGGGCCATTTGTATACATTTCTGTGTTTTGTTCAAAAGAAAATAAATGACAGGAAATCTTTTTTTCATTCATGACCACTGACAATAATTACTGTCAGCCATTGTGATGTTGAAACAAAATTAAAACTATCTCTGGGGAAAAGGAAAACCCAGAGAAAACAGAAAATAAGGAAAATATGTGCTTGGTTGTTGCTCTAAAATGTTTATTGCACAACATTGTAAAACTGAAACTGCTAAACCAGTTCTCCCTTTTGCTGTTTATAAACTCAGTATCGCGTATATGTATGGAGTGTCAGCTTTGGTTCTCCATAGTATTGTTAGGTGAAAATTGTTCAAAACCGTCAGTAACAGGGAGGTAGAAAAACATAGACACAGTCCCTTTTCAGACATCTAGGAAAATCTACTTGCTGGGAATTGCACTTCAGAGTAAGTGGTAAGGAAGGAGTGATGGTGGGTAATTTCACTTTTCAATCCAATCAGGAAATTTGTTTTGTATCCATGTCAAAAGTGGATTTTCTTTTTTTAAAGGAGATCTATAATTCAAAATTCCCATTTTCATGGTTTTGTACTTCCATTTGGGTTTCTAGTGCTTCTCAAAACAGCCCAACTGCTTAAAAGAACACGCAGCTGGTTTTTAAATTATGAAGATAAAAGGCCATGAAAATGCCTGAACTCCCTATATAATTTATTATAGCTGTACACACTATTCTCTTATAACTCATTTTCTTAGATTATGGTTGTGATCCAAATTTAAAATAAAGCTTGTGACCCCAAAATAACCTAGAGTTATCATCTTTCTAACCAAAATACCCCCACCTATGTGAGAATTAGTCTCCAGGAAAAATGCTGAAATGCTTGTGCCATGCAGGAAGCAATAACATCACAGAGGGAGAACAATGAGTCAAAATATAACAAGTTTTGAAGTGAGTTGGCCAGATGGAGGGAAAATTACTAAACATAGTACCAGAATGTCACACTATTATTTTTGCTTGTCAAATTCTTGTCATTAGCACACCTGAACAGTTTGTACTGAAGACAGGAGAATCATCACTGAACATTAGTCATAAATAGCTTGTGGAATACCAGCAATGTTTTAAAATCAATGGACCAACGGATACCGAGTTCCCTTCCATGACTCATGTAGTTACACAGATTCATTTATGAAAGCTCTCATATCTGCAGGAAATGAACGATAACCAGATAGACTGATGATTCATGAGAGACCAGAAGCAGCTTTCAGACAAATTCCTCTTTGCAGCTTATAAACTGCTTACAGTTTATACGCAGTTTATAAGCTTTACAATATGTATTGTATGCATATTGTATGTGATATGTATACAATACTGTGACTGAAGCAAATCTAACATGAACTATTCTGTGTTTTCTTTTCTAGGTAGAAGTTTATTGAAGTTACATACGAAAGACTTCAGTTTCACTTCTTTTGTTATTATAGCGGTGATGTTGGTAGGTACTTTTAGCCATTTGATTGCAGAGGCTTTCACCAGGAATTACATTTTCCTCTCTAGTGCAAAACTATGGATGTCTCATACATGTTTAGTTAACTGGCATCTTTATATTGACCTTCTTATCATTTTTAAGTGACTTCACTTGCCGTCTTTAGAAGAAAACTGGGATTCAAGTTTATCCAGCGATCTTATTCTTACGGTTGTTAATGAAGCCTGAGTTTAATGAGAAGATTAGTTCAGCCTCAAAAATTTTTGTTTCAGATTTGTACTCAGCCGGTGACACCAAACTCCAGACAACATGTCTACGTCCACATTGGCTGCACGAGACCATCCTGGGAGTGAGGCAGAGTGTCCATGCCAGCAAGAGCACTGAAGCAAGTCCACATGTAAACATGAACCTCTCTGCAACCAGAGATCTTTCTGCTGTCCCATTTGAGAGTAATGCAGCACAGTCCATTTTAAGCGCACTGAATCAACAGCCACAGGTTGAAATAAATCAAAATCGAACAATTCTGGTCAAAAACTATTGAAAAGCTGTTCAGAGAAAGAAAACTTGCTGCACATTGAAAAGTGAGATTGTAAGATCAGAGCAGAGATGTCTGTCAGTACCAGTTACATATCTTTCAACAAGAAACAATAGATGACTTGCATGGTTTTAGCAAAGCAGAATATCCAGCATAACGCCTGTGTTAAAGGTTTATGATGAAAAATAAGCTTTATTTTACTCTGAATATTTTTTTTTTTTCACAAAACTGTTTTTGTAAATGACTGGCAGCTTCATGACTTATGCTTTTTATTTACAATATATTGTAGAAGGATGAATGCTCATATACAGTAAGTATTAATCTCTGTTCATCTGAGTGCAGCTTCCTAAATGCAATATAACATTTGTGCATTCACATCTTGCTCAGCAGCAAACATAAAAATAAACAACACTTCTTAGTGTAAATATCAAATGTCATTTAAACCCTTCTTTACAAGGGCCTTCTTGAACTTTTTTGCTTCATATGTTGCTTTAGAGATAAAATTTGCTGCAGCAATTTGGAAACGATGTAGGTGAAGGGGAAAAACCTTAGGATCTTCCCTGCCCTCAACCATTAGAGAACTATAAGCAGAAGCTCTCCTCATGTCATTATAAATAGCCAACAAGCACATAACTCAAATACCCTCTCCTCTTATCCTCACTTTGCCATCAACAGCAGAAGCCCCTTCAGATTTAAGGGCTCTGTATCACAACAACCAAAATAGCAAATGTTAAAAGGTTTGCAGGTTTACTACACCAGATAGTCTCTCTGGGGCAGCATACAGTTATTTCCTTGAGACGTATGTCTGGGAAGGATCTATTTACACTAAATATGAGCTCATTGTGTTAGGTGGGGTCTTACTTGCCTTGACCTGTGTTGCCGTACTATAAAAAAGCCAACTAAGGAGATACAGCGCAGTCCCTTGAGACAATAAAAACTCACATTTCTCACCCACATTCAATATAATCTTCAGCTCTTACATCATATAAGCTGAAGTGAGGTAGCTCTGCACCTACTCATCACAAGTTGTGTGATCAAGTTATGAGTAACAAGAGCATCAAAGCACCAATATCAGATTCACTATTGAATCAGGTGACATGAAATACACAATGAGAATGGGAACAGAATGGCCACAGGCTGAAGTAACCCTGACAGTCCTGATAGAAAAAAAATGACTCAACAGCATTTAATTACAGCAAGTTTCAAACGGATTGCTTGAAGCAAAACGATAAGCTTCAGAAAGTTTCATGGAAATGTATTATAGCAGGAATTGCTATGTTCATTGCTTGCTAAATGAATAATGTGTCTCATGAGGTTTCCTTTTTATGAAGATGAGATAATGATACATTAACCATGATTTTGTTGTTGTTAATGTTGATTAAATATTTTAGATTTGTCTTCACTGTTTGGAAGAGCAATTGTTTCAGCTTGAGTTCATTAATATCACCACACATAGTGCTGGGAAAAAGTATTTCCACCCCAAAGTAAATACAAAAAACCCTCTTCCAAAAATGAGAAAACAGCTATCCAAACCGATCTAGCTCTGTGAAAAGAAATTGCCCTAAAACCTAAACGCTGCTATAAATTATAGCAAGTTGTACATCCTGAAGCAGCAAGCAGAAACATGTTTGGCTATTGGTTTGATTTCTTGCTCTGTTACTTTGACATCACACATATTAGGTTGCACACCTTCCAAAACAGTCCACAGACTATTTTCCCCAAAGTATTGTGGATCATCTATGTTCTTTTTTCTGGCAAATGTAACAGGGGTCTTTATGTTCTTTTGGGTCAGCAATGGTTTTTGGCTTGGAACCCTCTACAAGATGCCATTTCTGCCCACTCTCCTTATTGTGGTTGAATCATGAACACTGGGTTCTTTTGGGTTCATCCTCCTGGACAAGTCTTCGATCCATTCCAGGAGAAATTTTGGTTAGTTGGTAATTCAGTCCATCACAGAGAAATACAGGACAAACACCAAGCACACACGCTCTCTTTCTGAAGATACTACCCTATATGGATGATGACATACTGACTGTAACCACAAAGCCTGCTGCTCTCTAAGGCTGTAGACAGAAAACACATTGTTCTCTTGGCAAAAATATCTTTCTAACAGGAATTTGCCAATTAAATGTCTGGCTACTTTTTGATAATGCCGCATTTTTGTGAGCACTTTCATAGCAAAGATCATCTACAGTGTCTGTGAAAAGTACTCACCACATGGTTGTTTTTGTTGTTTTTACAATTCAATCTTCAGAAACAAAATTTGGCTTTTTGACAAAATAATTACATAAAAAAACTTTTTTAATGTCAAAGTGAGAACTGATTTCTACAAAATATTGACAGAATGTTTTATTTTACATGTTAAATAAAAACATGTAACATAAAATAGGAGATTGCATAAATGTTTACCACCTTTAAAAGTGACTGACCTTATTCATCAGAGGTCCAGCTAATTGGTGCTAGTAGTACTGGTGCTTGAGAGTGCATCACCTGAGTGCATCGCAGGTGATTGAAGCATAAAGAGTGGATTTACTGATTAATCAGTATGCCTGGCTACCATTACACCATGAGGATAAATGAACACCCCCAAGCACCTGGATCCAATGATGGCTCATTAGAAGGCCTAAGAAGAACACTGACATGCTGAAAAGGTCTTTACTACCACCAGGGAGAGAACTAAAACGTGCAGGATGCCGGCCCTCGAGGACCGACTTTGAGCACTCCTGATATAGAGGCTTGTTTTAATTAAATAATTCCTTAATATTGCTGAAGAAGTACTGGTACCACTGGCAGATTATTTCACTTATAACAAATCATTTTCCCATGTAATAAGTTAATTTATCTGTCAATGAAACAAGTACTTTTTCAACAATATTAAGGAATTATTTACTTAAAACAAGTCTGTATATCTTGCTGAGAAGTTACTTTTAAGTTAGTTTGTCTTATTCCAAGTGTACTAAGATATTTGTACTAGAAACTAGACCAAAAATACTTGTTAAATGGTGTGTTTTGCAGTGAAACTGTTGAGAGAGGACACCAGCTCATCATGACTAGCAGTGGCAGAGATGGGAGAGACTCTGCAGACAACAACTGCTGCCTGGGTCAAAGCTTCATGAGAGAGTGACAATGAGAAAGACATTGTTGAATAAAACACATATCAAGACTTGACTAGAGTTAGGCAAACAGCATGTGGGAGACTCCATAATCAAGTGAAGGAAAGTTATTTAATCTTTCTGGCCATCAGACAAGACACTGTGTTTGGCGGACACCAAACAATGTACATCACCACAAAAACACGTCTACTGTGAAGTATGTTGGTGTACGGTATGCTTCACGTTAGCAGGCCTTAGAAAGCTTGTTAAGGTAAAATGAATGCAGCAAAATACAGGATCACAATTTGTTTACATCTTCAAGAGAAGTACGACTTTATTTTCCAGCAAGCCAAAGATCTGAAACATCCAGATGAAGCTACACAAATTGAAAATTGCATTGACTAGAATAGCCAAATCAAAGCACAGATCTCAATCGCAGAGAATTTGTGACAAAATTTGAAAAAGGCTGTTCACAGCTGACCCCCATGCAGCCTGACTGAGCTTTAAGACTTTGGAAGCAATAATGGCTAAGCTTACAAACCTAACATCATTGACAACTTTTCATTTATCCTCAGATACTTTGTGGAAACCATAATTTTCTCTTCCTTTTTTAAATTATTTCTCATTCATAGACATGAACATGAATTTCATCTGTGAAATGCAAGTTTATGCATAATTAGTAAGGAAATGTAAAAATTATGACAAATGCTTCATTTAATTTCTTAGATATCCCTTTGAAATTGAAAAGATATCCCTTGGGTTGCATTCTTGTTGGCATCCATGAATGATACTCTCGTTTACGTCCCTGCGATGGACTCGTGACCTGTTTATAGCGTCTTCTGAATGCTGGTTCAAAGCCTTGAGGATCAAACTGATGAACAGAAAGCTTTGATTCATAAATTAATATCAGCCAAATAACAGGAATTTGGAAAGTTTAATAGTATTCACTGTTCCAAAGATGCCTTTGGAAATTGATGCTGTAGATGAAAAAATATATCTTGCTAATATTTAGTTATAAGTCTTAAAAATACAATTATCCAACAACAGGCATGGTCATAAACCTGAAATACCATCACTAGTTAATCATATGACTGCAATATTGAGAAAAAATTGATAATTTGTCAAATGCACATTAGAGAAATGCCACTGAGCACAGATGAACTCTGTATTTCTAAAGTCCTGGCTTCAGCCCAGAATGCCATCAGACTCCAATCAGATCAGAGATGAAATCATCATAAGTACTGAATATAAAAACTGATGTAACAGCATACTAAAAGCAAGCATTATTCATACTACTTCCCCTGCCAGCTGGTGCATCATCCCATTTATTGACTGCCTCCTGGCTCTACTACTAGTCATGTCCAAATCTTTGAAGTCATCCCTCTTGTTTGTTGCAGGCCACCGCAGTGTGCAGTATTAAATTATTACTATTACAGTCAATTTCAAAACTAGTTACGGGAGTCCTGTAGGACATACAACAAGCAGGTTTTTAGAGGGGTGACATGACTGCCTGACGCCACAGGCGTCAGGACGACTGCAGCGCGGGTAAACTGAGGAGCTGGCGGTTAAATATGGAGCCACAAAACAAGAGCAAATAGAACATGAATTCCCCTTGAGAAAAACTATTTAGTTTCATATTGATACTAAATGTTTTACTTTAAGATTTGCTGTACTTTTATACTTTGCTATAGTTCTTTTCACATTTAATTCCATTAAGCTAATAAATAAAGATTTAAACTGAAAACTTTACAAAAATTACATTGTATGGATATTTAAAGCAAATGGAAAATATGTCTAATAACTGGAAGTTGCACAAAAACCATGTTTCAGACTTGGAGTAGTTTGTGATCACTTGCAGGAAGCAGGATTTTAATGACTCACACAGAGTACTGCACTCAGTCTACCAACAAATACAGTGGACGATCTGCATTCCTTCCTGTAATATCAATGCCAAAGCTCCAAGAAAATTGCCTTTTATTTACTGCCCTGCAACAAACATTTCAATAGATTTACAAGCACACAAGACGAGTCATCATTATTTACCTATGTTTTCTAGAGGGGCTTATTTCTCGTATCTGCATCAAAAAAAATACTAATAATCAGTGTAAAATCAATTAAGCAAATTAAACTTAATGAGAAACCATTCTCTGACTGTCACCAACAGTCTGGGATTTGGAGAAAATTTTAAACCACTCAAACCATTTCTGCTGATTCATCAGACCTACTTTCATCCACTCTCCATTTACTGTAAATCAATCTCGTTTAACTCAGAGCACTGGCATCTTTTACTATGATGTAGCACAAAAATGCTAAGTTTTAGGGAATAATTTGTAAAGTAAGCAGGTGCTGAAATGACAAGAAATCCCATGCTTAAATTTTGAAGAAATAGAGCAAACTTAGCCCAGCATTGATCAACTCACCAGCTTTGAGGCTCGGGGTTAAGCTGCTGGTGAAGTGCCACAGAGAAACCAAAGAAGGTCGCCCGGTCCCCCAGCTTGTGCAGTGTGTGAGTGGTGTCCAGGTTAAAGCAGCAGACCTGACTCAAGAGAGAGGAGAGAGCCAAGAGGAATAACACCCTAGGATGAGAGGAGACAGATGAGAGGGAAGCCGCTGGATCCCCATGTCCCATCAGGGCTGCCATAGCAGAGCAGGTTGTCCAACAGAGAAAGTTCAGCTGAAGAAGAGCAGAGGGGAGATTCCTTTTATGGTTCCCAGGGTGCTGAAAAAGCTGCAAATCCTGAGTAAATATCTTCTCCCCTGTCCTCTGTAGATGACTTCCTTGTCTCCAGCCCTCTGTCCTCCTCTCTCAACTGGCTGGCTCTCAACTCCGTTTGCTGCTGTCAGTCTGAAGAGTGGGCTGTGAAAATGCGGCTGCTACTACTATGTGTGTGTGCAAGTGGGCTCCTCTCAATTCATGTGCGCCTCCCCCTCCTTTATGCTCACAGGGAGACAGAGGACAAGTGCCTTGAATAGCCCGCTCACTCCTCCCCCTCCCCTCTCTCTTTCAGCCTGTCCACTCCTCCCTCCCCTCCTTCTTCTTCACTCAGCTGACATCAACACTCAGGGGACCGGAGCCAAAATACCAGGCAAGGTTGTCAGGATACTTGGAGGATAGTGAACAGAGTGAGAGAGGGCTTAAACACACTTGACTGTTTTACCTGTTGAGTTCACACAGTCCATTTCGGGTTCTTTTGCATCTCTCTGCTGCAGGTGCTTGTAAGGCTGAGTGCCATGAAGAGAAAAATTATGAGTTGAAAGTCAAAACATTAACAGCTAAATAAAGACTTTTTACATCTCACTTCTAGTTGCAGTAAACTGGAAGGAATCCCAGGCACAAAAGAAAGAAGACATTTCCACACAGTGGTCCAAGAAAATTCACCCCCTGTGGCTGAGATATATATATAT